>PVKE010004781.1:21491-62521 GCA_004027555.1 Craseonycteris thonglongyai
ACTTCCATACACAGTGAAAAGGTGAAACCACACAATGTTAGAACATTTTTTAATTCTTGCGAACAATGAACTGTTGGCTCAAAATGGAGTGCAGACACAGGTTCTCACTTCTGAAGAAAAGTGGATGGTTGATCACATGCCCCTCACCAGCCTCCAACAGCAAACAGCCTGGGATATGACTTGGATATGACTTCAGACTGGAGGTGGAAAGAAGTCACAACGGTAACACACCTGGTGTCTTCAGCCTGTTCCCCAACCACACAATATGCTCCTGAGTGGGCATGCATGCAGACACACACACACAGCCTCTGTGATAGCCTGAATTGTACAGGAGGCAAGAGCTGAAACGGAATCCACAACCATTTCTTCAGCCTCAGACCAATGGAATAAGTGTAAAACCAATCACACGATACCCCCAAAGGGCTTCCCTACTTAATTCCACCTTTTTCTCTGCTTTATAAATTGAGCCAGGCTCTCAGTTCGTATTCACTGAGATGCTACCACCAAACTTAACGTGGTAAGGATCCCAGCCAAACTTAAATGGGCATCACCACACAAAGTCCTGCTTGTCTTTTCTGTTAAAGGAGAGTACGGTCTGACCAAGCACCTACTGGTGAAAACACAAAAATCAATTAAACCGGGCACATGGAGGTCAATGAAGCCAAATGCCCAAAGTTGGAAAATGGCTAATTGAAAAGTTATTGATTGCTTTAATCAATGTCTTTCTCTTGATTACTTAGCACTTTTACAGGTTATCGTTGAACTGTGGACTTTTCGAACATGGAGGAAGACACGTGAACAAACACAAGGAGTTCCCACAGACAACATACCTGCGTCTTCAAGCCAGCCGTCCGACAAAATTATCAAAACTGGTTTTGCAGGCTAACTGATTTATTTTGATAGAAAACTGGGCTTTTGAAGGACAGAGATGAGCATCTTTCACCTCGAAAAGATGGCTCTTGATAAACAGCACCTTATTATAACCAAAATCTTTTTATTATGCGTTTCAAAGAAGCCACGGTGAATAACACATTAGTCTGAGATTTACACCATATTCACTGCGCGGCAACACCTATTATAATGTGTTCAGCATGTGATTGAAAAAGAAATGTAAACTCAGTGGAATGAAAAAATAGACTTGGCTTTAATTGAAAAAGACAAACTAAGTGAATAATGAGTATATAAAAACTAGCCTATGCCACTTTTATCACCCATATATGACACTTAATCTTAAATTTATGAGAGACAACTGAACTGTTTCAAATCACCAGAGGCTCTTCCTACTCTGTTGTTTCTATCTTCGTTCTAGTAGTACTTTAATGCTGATAATGTAGAGATACACCCATTTGGCAATTTTCTTTATATACATCTCATTTTTAGTATATTTAGATTCCTTTAAAAAAACAAAAAGACAGTGATCATTTGGATTGAGTCATTCTAAAAACTGTGTATATTATCAAGAGCCTTATTTAGTAATCTGAAATGAAAATACTTTCAATGGAAAGCCATGTGCAAACAAGCCAACCAAAGATCCCCTCCCAAGAAAAAGTAGGATGTCCTATGCATAATATAGGCAAGTAATTTTCCTAACGGCACACCTTAATTCACCTATGTTATCTGACCCATACAAGGAACTAAATTGCTGGTCCTTTGATTTACACACACTTTCTTATTTCTAGAAGAGAAAATCTTAGAGGTGTAATATAGGCTGATTTCATTTTGAGATAAAATGTTCTTCTATCAACATTATGCTCATTAGTTATGACTGCCAAAATGGGACAGGCTTGTTCTTGCTCTATAGGAAAATCCAGGTGCTAAAGAAGTAGGTGACTATTGGTGACTCAGTAGGTGGCACTCTTCCCTTTACATACTCGCTAATGCCCCCAGAAGAAAAGTTAGGGGACACTAGACATACCATAAATAATACTCATAGATAAAATAAAGCCAAAACGTTGGCCAAATTATAAATGGAATTTTGGAAAGGTGGAAATCAAACCACACTCTTCTCAGCACTGAAAAAATTCTGCCTCTATTTCAACTGAATTGTACTCTTTATCTAGTGCCCCTAAAGGAGGTTATTGATTATACTGCGTGAAGGTTAAAAAATATATGTTCTGGAAATTCTCAATAGGGGAAAAAGCAATATTTCAATTCAAGACTGTCAGACGAACAAAATCCCAAGGTCACTTTGCAGAAACCATACAGACACTTTGTTTATTATTTGGTTTGGTTTTGATTTTTCAGAGTCCTGATACCCACTATTTTCTTCTTTTAACATTGGTTTCATTTTCTAATTTAATGTTTAAAAACACTAACATCCTCTTACAGCTTTCCTTTTTAAATTTTTCTGAAAACAAATGAATGAAAACATCTGATTGCAAACCCCTAACAAACACTCCAGGAATCAAAGAGTGATTAACTGAATGAAGGAGGTTGGGGGCCAGTAATTCCGGTTCCTCTCACTTTCCTGGCTGCCTGGAGGAAAAACTCACATAAATCAAGATTATTCTTGCTGCTAGTCCTAGTCAAAATATTTGGATGTGGGAGAAGATTAAATGAACAAGATTTGGGATTATCCTTTAATTCTATTAATATAATAATTATCCAGCCTAACCCTACTCTTCCATCGTTTAAAAACAATTAAAGACTACCTGTAGTAGATGGCAGGATATTCAAAATTTGCATTTAACAACAAAAATCTGTAACCCTTTCTCTATTCATGAAACAAAAGAATAATTCAACACTTTTATAAAAAGTATAGGCTTCCAAGATTTAAGTTACTGATTTCACAGAAACATAAATAACTGACAGTCAAACGATATCGTCACCTTTTCAATAGTAAATGTGAGTTAATAATAATAATAGCCTTAACGGGTTTTTGCATTTCTAAAGAAGGGGCAAGGAATGAGAAAGAGGGGGAAATACATATTGAAAGGGAAGTCTAAAACTGTTATAAAGAAAAGCAAAGAGAAAGAAAGTAATAAATTGGTAAGAATACATTTCAGTGCCTATCTCTATTAAGCAGTTGAAATGCCAAATACTGAACACACAAGGCATACAATGTTTTGAATAACAGGTACATGGAATGGAAAGGAAAATGTCCAACCAAGATTGTTTTGAAAGGCATTTTCTTTTGACTTACACACTTTTTTTTTCTGAAGGCGAGGGATTTTAAACTCCAGAAAAGTTTAACTTAGTTCCTTATCTTCTCTACCTTGAAATTCTAGCTTACCCTCCACTCTAAGAGCACTCAACTGTTAACTACACCCACCACTACCAGCATCTCCATTCTTCATTCCGAAGAAAAAACTAGGTAAGCCAGCAAAATCTCTAAAATTCAAACCAATACCAACTCTTCCTCTATAGTTTTAGTAATTTTAAAACTAGCCACATACTATTACCCAACACAGTAGAATTATAGAATCATCATGCACAATTCTAACAAAAAGTTTTGGATAAAATTTTTGAAAAAAACTGCTGAGAGCACTTTATTCTTGAAACCTCCCCAACCTCAAAAAAAAAAAAAAAAAAAAAAGATTTTAATTACAATAAAACATAAATGTTAACAACCATCTTTGAATAAATTAAAAAGGGAAATGAAAACCACTGATTCACTTGTTTCTTTTCTTTAAAATATTTTTTTCTCATATCCATAGCTCTTGAAAATATCTTCTGAAAATAAAGTGTAAGCCAAATTAATAATCTCCAAAACTTTAATGTTTTACTATTTGTTTACGTGTTTTAATATGTGATTTGCTTTAAAAATAAAAATACTGTAAATGTCAATAACTTTTAAAATGCTGATTTCAGACATCAAGCAAGTATAGTATCTGACTAAAGAGGCAGATAACATTGGGAGCTAACTTAAATATTATGTAATTCTGAGCTTACAGTCAAAGTACTCAAATAAAGGCCACATGAAACACTTGTACTGTGTGGGGATCAGAGAATAAAGGATCTCATAACCTACATATCATACTATCTGCGATGTATGGTTATGGATCCAAGTAGCAAACTGTCTTCTGTGGGAGATGGAGATGTCAAGCTTTAAAAGAGGTATGTACCTTCTTTCTTACATTCAAAAATTCATATTTGCAAAGGAAAACAATTCAGTCCTGGACTTAGAATATCGAGTAGTGATAAACACTACTCTGATCTGGTTGTTAAAATAATACTCTAAACAAGCAATTTCAGCACTGCAACAACAAAAATCTTAGCTATAGTAAAACAAAACAGGACTCATGTGAAACTCTCATATATTGGAATAAAAGCTGCCTTAAATCAGCCCTTTGAATATTTCCCTTAGTGATGGTATCCATTCATGACAACAGGAATGTCTGGGAGTAAAATAGTCCCACCACAAATACACTCATCATACTGTAATTATGTTCACACAACCATAAGTCTGCATCTGTACACTACCGATTTTGTTTTCTCTATCATATTTATGACCCCAACCACCAAAACAGTATAACAGTGTGTTAGATTTGGTCTCACGCTGTAACAGTAACACTATTTTAAATGTCACACTTTAGAAATTACTTTTTAAATGTTAAAATAAGCAACTTAACATAGGCATCTAAGAGAAACTCTTTTAATTCAGTTATTCACGACCAATATTAAAGAGAAATGACCAAACTAAAGTAAAATGATCAAAATTCAGTTTTAGAATTCTGACATATGCTTAATAAAATTAATAATGGTAAGAATTCCAGAGCATAAGGATAAGTAAGATTTGTGCTACCGTAATATATTTTCTACCTTGTGTAGAAATATAAAATTTCCATTAACCCTTAATGAAAATACACATCTCTGTATCTAGTTTGTAGCGTTGAAGAACCACCTCTTTAACTCCTAAAGTTAGTTCCTACAAATGGTCGTTTAAAACTGAAAAGGGGAAGATGAGGGTGCAAAGATGAAGTAGTTGCATCGTGTGACACAGGAAGTTGGACTTTAACACATCCTTCCTTTTTTATGTTACTCAGGCTGAAGACGACTGGCCATTTGAGAATCAGGCCCTCTTTGAAAGTCTTAAATATGGGTGGACTGAATGTTCAAGAAAAATGGGAGTTTAGAAATAACAAACTTCCATTCTACAGCCCCTAGCCCCTCACACCTGTGGCTCAGACATCTCTTTGTATCTTTACACCCTTGTCCTCCACTGGCCAGGCCACCACAGAACTCCTTCTTTGATTACTGACCCCTCCCCAGTTATCACACTCATTCATACTCTCTCTCTCCTCGATCACACACACTCTCACACACACACTCACACTCACTCACACACACACACACTCACACACACGCGTCGTCTTTACGGTGCATACACAATAGGCTTCCCTACCATCCTAGCAGCAAAACTCCACACACACGCCCACCCCGTTCTCAGCCCCTCTCCCCACTCCCACTCCCACTGGACGTGGGGAGGGAGGGCAGGCTGCGACTGCTTCTGTCCCCGTCGGCTCAGCGTCCCATCGCCCCCGCCCCCGCCGCGTTACCCGCCCCCTTCCCGATCTTTACCTGTCAACAGGTTCCTAATTTCCTCAGGGAGGGGACAGGGAGAGGAGGCAACGCTGGGGTTGGGCATGTTAGGGAGCGGGGGGCGTGCGGGGAAAGGACCTGTGCTGAACGGGGAACCGACGGGCTGCGTGTGCGGCTGCGATCTAGACTCTGGCTAGCAGTCCCGGTCAGCACCGCGGGGCTACGACTCCGGACACTGCCTGGCCGGGGCTCACAACAAGGAAGTCCCGAAAACCCCAGCCTGCAGCAGCAGCTGGACTCCTGGCCCTGCCCCGCCCGGCAGGGCGGGGCGGAGCGATGGGCGGGGCGAGGGGCCGAAGGCGTGAGGTGCCCAACTGCGCATGCGTCTCCCCCGGTTTTTCCTAACCTCTGAAAAGAGCCTCTGGACGAGCCACGCCCACCCCTACGTCAGGGAGCGGGAGGAGGAGCGACTGGTGGGAAGGGAGCCGACTGGGGCTGCGTCTGCTGATCCGGAGCCTGAGGTCCCTGGCCGCCATCTTAGTTACTGGCACCACCAAAAGCCCTGACCATTTCTCCAGGATCTCGGAAAATAGGATATCCGTAGTGCCTCCAGGTTTTTCGATGAAGAGATCTACTGGCCACCATCAGCGTCGCCGAGGTTGAGCATCTCCCCTGGTAACCCACAGGAATTTTCTCCCACCCTAAACTGGTATGGCCCTCTTTGTCCAATTGATTGAAGGTAATAAAGTGCCATTTTCCGCCAGTCCGCCCTGAGAAGCCAGTTGCGCGATCTGATTGGCTCACATTCCTTTACCTAATTCCGATTCTTGGGGTGACTGATTTGCCACACTACAAAGAGTGGGAAGTTCTCGTCACTATCCTTTTGAGTTTAAAGAAGAAAAAGAAGAAAACTAAAAAGATATGGATACCACTGACCATCTATAAGCATCAAATTGTAATTAGTAGAATGGAATTATAAAATCTGTGCACTCCAACCTGATCAATTAGTCAACAAATACTTTTGTCTTTTAATCTTTATACCTTCTTACAGGTTTTCTCTAAAACCCAAAAAGACACATTCTGGTGCCGTGTGTATGTGTGTGTGTGTGTGTGTGTGTGTGTGTGTGTGTGTGTGTGTGAAAGTAGTATTATGTATGTGTATGTATGTACTGTATGTGTATGTATGTACTGTATGTATATTTCTTCCCATCGGACCTGCCATGGCAAAGCCCCTTCCTAGATGCTGCTGCTGTATTTTGAAGACTGTAATGTGGCTCCAATCACAATGTAAATTGTTCATTCCTCTACCCTTCAACCATCATTAGACCAATAGTCCTTTAACTTAAATTTGCATTAGAACCAGAGAGAACCTATTACAAGGCAGATAGATTCTCAAGTCCCACACCCAGAGATTCTGATTTAGTTAGTTTAAGTGGGACCCGATTTTTTTTTTTTGAAACAAGCCTTTTAGGTGGTTCTGATGCTAAATATCCTGAGATTCGATTTTGAGAATCACTTCATTACTTTCCAGCTTCAATAGGGCACAAAATTTGCCATTACTTATAATCCATCCCCACCTGGAACCCTAAACCTGACAAAGAATAATGGCTCTATGAAACAATTAATATTTCATACAAAAAAAAAACAAACACCTTAGTAATAGTGAAAAAAATTAAGTAGTGAAATGCAATGACATTTTTGTCATTTTTGTATAATTTTTGAGGTACACTACATACTAATTGTAAATGGAAAAACTGGAACATTTTGGAGCCTCCCCCACCCCACCCCACCCCAAAAAAGACCAAAAAAATTACAATTGAAGTAAAACATGCAAAATAACAACAAAAAAGACACCCCCAAAACAAATCCATTTCCTAAAATGGAATCTGAAATGCCTACTTAGATTTAGAAATGTGATGAATTATATAGAAAGAGTACTGATAATTAGAATTCTTTTTTGCTGAGAAAAAAAGTGAATAAAGAGTCATTTTACAACATCAGTCCTCCAACTTCAAAGAATTGAGAATTATTATTCTTAAACTATAAAGTTATCTTCCTTCCTAAAGAAGGAAGAAATTATTTCATGGACATTTTATATTAGTGAAGATTCTTCTGCTCTTTATTGTTATCACAAATAATTCTTTGTCCTGTCACTTTTTTTTTTTATTATTAAAGTAGGCCTCCAAATGTTTCTATCCTTTGTTTCCTTCTGATATAACAGACCAAACCTTTTTTTCTTCTTGTGTCTCATTTATTTATTTATACTCCACTCATTCTATAAAGGAATTGAGGTGATTTACTCTTGTATCAAATAGACAGCTTTCTAGAGTAGATCAAATGGACAGTGTGTACGCTGCTTATTATGACAAGTCATTTTTGTTACTGAGAGACAGGAATGTATTAAGATTACCTTACAATATGTAGCATCTAGCAGTCCAAATAAAAAAGGCAATAACAGAAAATGGACTTTTTGTATGAAACACATTGCCCCTATTTAGGAAAACATTCTCAGACACAGGTTTGTGATGGATTCACTTGGGCAGTGCTTTACACACACTATTATTTTTACTGTTTATTGTTAAAGTTACTGGAATTGATTTTAAGACAAAAAGATAAATAAACAGAGGCTAGAAGAAATACATTCTTATTTTTTTCTTGTTTCTGTAACAATATCTATGAAGGAAATCAAATCATACTTTATATTCTTTAAACTAGTCATATTAGGTAAAAATGAATAATAAATGAAACTTTACTTCTCAACCTGAGTGAGGTAGCAGCTGCTCTGCCCTTCTGCAGAAAAGAGTCTAGGCTCTGGGAAAATCTCATAATCTGTCTTCTCAAAAGTAAATCCTCCAGTTCGAAGAAGGTATATAAACACTCATGGGCCACCTAACAACCGGGATATATTCTGAGAAATGGGCCAGTAGGCAATATCATCGTCACGCAAACATCACAGAATTCACTTCCACAAACCCAGATGGTATAGCCTACTACTACTACATGCCTAGGGCCTAGGCTATGCTACACCACTATTGGGTGTGTAGTCCATCGTTGACCAAAATGTTACACAGCACATGACTGTACATCTCCCTGTAACTAAAGCTAACTCCATTCCTGACATCTTTCAAATATAGTTTAGCTGAATAAGTATTTGCCCACAGGCCTAGGTTTAAAGGAATATAAATGAGCGTTGAAGAAAAACAGTGTGCTTTTCTCTGCCTCTTTTATCTTCCTTTTGTTTGGCTTTCACAGGCATGTGGAAGAAATACTTAGGTGTTGTATTAGTTATTTTTGCTGCATAACAAAACTTATCTGACACACTTAGTATCTCACACAGTTTCTGATGGCCAGAAATCCATGAGCAGATTAGCTGGATGG
Organism: Craseonycteris thonglongyai; assembly: GCA_004027555.1. NCBI lineage: Eukaryota > Metazoa > Chordata > Mammalia > Chiroptera > Craseonycteridae > Craseonycteris > Craseonycteris thonglongyai. The sequence continues at coordinate 30,351 of PVKE010004781.1, forward strand.
CCCTGACTCAGAGTCTCCCAGGAAGTTACAGTCAAGCTATAGGCTGGGCTGGGGTCAACTGAAGACCTGACCGTAGCTAGAGGATCCGCTTTGAAGTAAACTCCCTGCAAGGCTGTTGTTTGCAGACCTCCATTCTTCTTTGGCGGTTGGCAAAAGGCCACAATTCCTCATTACATGAACCTCTCCACAGGGTTGTTTGAGTGTCTTTTTGACATGACAACTGGCTTCCCCCACAGCAAGTGTTCCAGAAGATAGCACGACCAAGACAGAAGCTGCTATGTCTTTATGACTTAATATCAGAAGTGTCACAACGTTACTGCTGCCACACAGACGTGGTCTACAGAGGGAAGGGATTACACAAGGCTGTGAACACCAGCAGGAAGAATCGCCTGGAGCCATATTGAAAGCCAACGACTATCCCCAGTGAGTCACATCTCTCCCGGTGCAAAATATACCCATCCCCTCCCAAAGCTGTGAACAGTGGCCTATGTTTTCACTTACGTAGTTTTCTCAACTGCTTTTCATGTGACACTGTCACAATCACAATCTCTATCAGGGCTCAAGCCTTATTGATTAAACTCTGGAGGACTCACATATGGGCTCTGAATCATAATTGACACAATATGAACTATTTACTCCATTTTCTCTATCCTTACCCATATTAACTATTTTTTTTACAGAAACTTTATTTTATGTTGGTTTTATTATTATAGTTATTGTTTAAAGACATAAACTTAGATGAAACATAATTTTCTAATACACTCTAAAGATCACTTTATACCTAAGCTGGCACAAGTTTTAGAACATTAAATAATGAGAAACAGGTCTCGGTTTTTTTCCCCTCTATGTAAAAACAAAATAATAAATTCTGATCAGAGGCCTTCCTCTTATTGTAGTCCATCTATTCTCACAAGGCAATTTCAAAATACCAAGCTGTCCTCAGCAACAGTAATGCAGGGGACTTGTGCTTAAGGGATTCATGAAGGGCTTTGATGGATTTGATAACCATAAGCAGCTGTTCACATTAAATTGCCATTTAATTTTTTTCAGTGACTTTCAAAGTTGTCAATATTGAACAGTAGTGTTTTACAAATGACTACTTTAAGACCAATAAGAGTAAAAGTAAATAAAATTTAAAAAGCCCAATCAAATTCTCCCTTTAGCTATAGTGTCCCACTACTAAGCAAAGAAAGAGAAAATACTTTTACAAGACTCCAAGCACTGCTTGTATATTTGCCTATAATTTTTATTGTATGTTGCTATTCTCAGAAATTCTTCCATTCCTTCCCTATCTCACCTCCATCCTCATTTAATTTTTGTCTTTTCATGTCTCCACTTTATTTGAAAAACAAAAAACAAACAAACAAAAAAAACCATCTGGGAACCATTGGGGGTCCACTTAAGTGTAAACAACCACACCTACTAACAAAAAAATTAAGTATGTTCTTCCTCATTCTCCACAAGCAGATGAAGCATGTGTTGTTGTTTTTTTTGCTTTTTGTGTGTGTTGTTTTTTACAGCTTTAATGAGATATAATTGACATACAGCATTCTGTAGGTTTAAAGTGTACAATGTTATGATTTGATATATATGTATTTGCAAAATGTCTACCACCGTAAGGTTAGTTCACATGTGAGGGCTAATCTAGGCACACCAAAAAAATAGAGCAACGGACCAAAATAAAGTCTTAGCTTCTGTGCTGATGCCTTCCTCTTTAAGAGTGAAATAAGAACTATAGCCCTTATTTAAAATTATTTCATTTTATTTGCTCACCTGAGGAAATAAACTTGATCTATTATATTATATTTTGGAAAGTATAAATACAACACTGAACTTATAGCATTTGCTTTTTGAAAATGGAAGTAGGGGAAGCTTGGATGGCTCAGGGGGTTAAGCTCACACTTTGCAGCCTCAGGGACTGAGGATCGAACCCCAGCCCATATGCCATTCCTGCTCTGCGCAGCCCCCACCCACCTTCATGGAATGAAACCATGTGGAAAACTGATGACATACAACTATGGAGACTGCTCTGGGCCCTCCCTTACCCCCTCTCTCTGTCTCTGTCTCTCTCTCCCTGTGTCAAAAACAATAAAATAAGTCTTAATTATGAAAATGGAAGTAAACATTTTCAAAAACTATGAAAGATATTTTTCCAATATTGTGAATACGGTCTGTTAATAAGTGCTTATAGAATAGGTGCCATTCAGCCAAGGCCAAAGCAGGAGACTGGGCATGCAATCATTCAATGCATGACTAGGAAAAGCCAAATCTTAACTCAAAAGGTTAAATAGGAAAGATTGAGAAGATATGAATAGTATAGAGATAATATGATATTTACATATAGAAAACACATAGACTAATGTATATATGTATATATATCTCAAAACCATGTGCAATCCCATTTCATAATACAAAACAATTTTTTACTTTCATCCCCAACATCATAATTTTATGGCATTTTTTTTTATAATCTGATCTCAATTCTTCCCCTTTAAATTTTCACTTATTGTAATGTGGAGTTGTACACCTGGAAACTATGTTGCCAACCAACGTCACCCCAATAAATTCAACAGTAAAAAAAAATTACTTATTGAATGTACTTCAATGTGATTTTATGGGTTAAATTTTGGGAATCAAAGAAAGTCAGTGCTGTTGACAAATGGCACCCCCATCTTCACAATGTGTGGACTGCCACAGACATGTCTATGGCACAGTGAAGGACAGACATCAAGGATTGCTCCATCTACCACACTGATGGGCTTTGCTGTCCCTCTGTCCATTTGTTCAACATCCTGGAGATACATTGCTGTCTATTGGGAACTTGTTTCCTCATTTTAGTTCTCGGCTTTGATCATGAAAGCATTACACCTCCCCCCAAGAACCACAGTGAGAGGAAAAAGCACTGACAAACCTGATTCCTCACTAGCCAACTTGCTTTATGTTTCTGTGAGTATTGGGTTTTGTATTTTTAATAGCCATCTTAATTTTTTTCAGCAAGGTAAAAAATTATTCTTATATTTTTATGCAGTGCTGTCAAAATGTACATATTTTTTAAGTCTAGAAAAATTAACTTTCTGAAGCACAAAAAAAGGAAGCAACCTCAAATTACAGGCTTTTATTGTACTTAACTACTACACATTAAAAGAAGATAACCCTGGGAATGCCGGGATGGCTTAGCGGGTTAAATGCTTGACTAACAGCCACGAGGTCCAAGGATCGAATCCGGGCCCCTCCCGTGAGGATCCATATGCTGGACTGGGGTGTGCTTCCCATGCAGGAGGCCCCCAGTTCAGTTCTCACCAGGGCAGGCCCCGTATGTGGGAGGCCCCAGCTTAGGCTCCCACCCCCTGTGAGTTTTGCATGTACGAGGCCCCCAGCTTGCAGGAGCATGCCTTCCATGCTGGAGACCCTGGGCTGGTTTCTGCCCTGCGCAGCCCCGTGCCCACCTGTGGTATGACACTATGTAGAAAACTGATGACGTACAACTATTGAGACTGCTCTGGGCCCTCCCCCTTCTCTCTGTCTCTCTCTGGCTATTTCTGTATCTCTGTCAAAAACCAATAAAAATAAATCTTTAAAAAATTTGTTAGGCACAGTGATTGCAAAAGAGAAGCAGTACATAGAATCTATGTTAATTAGACACACCTGACAAAATGGGTTCAGCATACAATGTGCCAAAGGGCAAATGTTAGATAACATTTGAAATAATTTCCTCTTCCAGATAACAGAACAAAATGTCTCCTGCTTTTCTAGATACTTTTGTGCTTCACCTTTTTGTTGTGATAGTGGTTGGTTGGTTGGTTGGTTGTTATTGTTTTCTTTTGGTTTGTTTGGTTTTGGTTTTTTCTCAATTAAAAGTATTTGAAAACCATTTTTTACAATTTAATGTTCTAGTTACTTTGAAATTTTCAGTCATTTCAGTCATTCAGTCATTTCAGTTTCAGTTATATGGGGTCTGACAATTAACTTCATGAACTTATCCTAGAAAAAGTGCTCCATACCTCATTGCTGAATGTGACTACAGTCACCTACCAAGTGCTCCCCTTGGGAAGCTATGCACCAAATCTAGTACCTCGTCCACCCTTCAAAGCAATTTTGGAACTTTTTTGGTTGACTGTTCAGTTGGTACAAATTCATAATGAACAATCCCTCTGATATTAAAAAAAGGTTAGCAACATTGTTTTGACTCTTGATTTGGACTGACAGAACATTTCTGGTCATCAAGAATTGGCTGACTTCCATTGTGCACTTTGATGCTTTGTTTCAGAGTTGTATGGATACACCCATGTTTCATCATCAGTGATAACATGGCCCAAAGCATCGTCTTGCCTCTCTAAACAGTCTTGGCAAACTTCAACTTTTGTTTTTGGTCATTGGTGAGCTCCTTTGGGATCATTTTTGCACACATCTTTCTCATGACAAGATTTTCAGTTAATATTTTCCAAACTGCTTCTCTATAGATGTTTACTTAGTCTGCTATGCTTCTCAGTCAGCTGACAATTTTGATGCACAGTTTAATAAATTTTTGCAATGTTTTCTTACAATGGCTCTAATGTACAGCAGTTCTGACTCTGGAATACACAGTCCTGACCTTGATGTGGCAGTTGTTCTATAGATTATCCAGAAACTAAATAAAGCTTATATGAGGATTGAAATTCCAGCTCTGTTCTACCATAAATATTTAATGACCAAAACTGTCTCTCCTACTGTCCCTTATGCTGTCAAATCAAATCATGCCCATAGTTCTCACTCAAATGTTTTAAAAGAGACCCTTCTTGCTGCTATTGCCTCTTATGTTCACACTTAGCCTTCACAAGAGTGACTTAGGGCAGGAATTTATAGCACGGGGACACCTTGAGTAAGAAAAATAGATGTCATCTTCTCTGATGAACTAAATAGTAACCCTCTTCTAGTAACAGCTTTAGAACTAGGTTGTCAAATTCTTTTTAAATTTAATTCTCTAGGTCAAAACTTATAGGACCAGAATTGTATTCACTTAACTGATGTTCATAGTTTTTCTACAAGGCTGTCTCTGGATGAGAAGTGAAAATGTTAGGTAAACATCTTGAAGGCTAAAAACAAATCTGCTTATTTGGGGAATATCCAGGTCAGAGATTCAAATTCACTTTGAAACCAAAAATGTGTGGTCATGTAGGCACAACCTCCATGTCCTCATATGAATACGTATGAAGCAAGAAAGCAACTGAGCTTTCATACCAACTTAGTTTGGCCCATGAGATCTCATCTCTCATCAGAAGCTCCGTGTCCTCTCGTTTTGATGCTTCTCCATCTCTATTATTACATCCTAATGGTTTCTGATGGTTTCTGCATGATTGGATTGGGCTAGATTCAAGGTATCTAATGTAGATTTGGCTTTTCTTTGTTTAAAGCACTTGGGTGAGAAGTAGTTTTCCTGATAGAACTGGGAATAGAGTCCGAATAGACTGATGTGTGAATGAGCAGATGGGAACCTGAGAAAGGAAACTCAGTAGCCGGCTATCTAGCATCCATCTCTATTTCAGCTTTAGCCCTGTCCTGTATGGCTTTGGAGAGAGACAGAGCCAGTCTGGATTTCAGCTCTGTTCATTGACAAAGGAACTTGGGTTCCCTCAGTACGGGTTCACTTATCTGGATGATGAGGACGACATGATTGTTATGGGAACTACAGATTACATCTGTATGCCTGGTACACAACAGGCATTCAATAGATAGTAACTATAGAACTCGTCAGAAAATAGTGAGCATTCCTAATCTGCCAGCTGAAACATAAAGCCTTTTTGTCACCATTCCCTCCTATGAAACTCTTTCAAGTGGCCTGGAATCATAGACACATGCCGACCTAGACTAAAGATCATAAGAAGAAACTGGATGGTTCGTTTATCTTGAACAAATATAAGCAAAGAAAAGAATGCAAAGATATCACTCCATAAGGTAAGTTAAGTATACACATCACTGTATTGCACCATCAAACAAGGTTGGTGCCACAAGAGAAATTAAAATGCTATGGAGTTTTGAAAAAGAAAATATTTCTTTCAACTAAATTACCAGAAAATATTATATGAAAAAAGTAAGTTTCAGCAGGTATTAGTGAAAAAATAGGCAAAGTGTGTTTATGACAAATTGTGTTTGTGAGTAATTCAATTTGACTAAAGTATGGAGTGAATGAAAGGGGTAAAAGGTAAGATAAGACAAAGAAGGTAGATTTGGACCATGCTGTTGAGGTATCTGAAGGGCAGGATAAGGAGTTTGAGATTTTTCAGCAAAGGGGTAATATGGTTGATATGATCATAACTTTACTAAGAGACAGTTCATCAGGAAGCTTTGTGAAAGAAAGAGTGCAGGGAAGAAATGGCAACCCCAGTTAGGAGGCTGCACAGTGACATGGGTAGAAGACTGTGATGTGCTGATTTAAGGTAAGAACAATGGAAGTAGAAGGGAAAAAGTGGATTTAAAAGTTGTGGGACATAGAATGCACAGAGAGGAGCAACTATCCTGTTAATTAGTAAAGAAAGGAAGGTAATATACAGTTTTACCAGCTTCTTACTGAGGAAGTATAAGTCCTATCTGATTCTGCCTTTATTTTCATTAGATTAATAGACTGTTTTTAGCTTTCTGTTAAGAGTTTAAGAAATGTGGGATGTTATCATTATTTCATTAGGAATTAAAATAAAATGTAATTGTATGTTTGACTTCTCTGTTTTATTCTTCCTAAGAGTACTGGACTTTTCTCATTCCTAGAAGATGGTTCCCATTCCTGGCAGCTCATTAGAATTCACGGGAGACCATTTTAAAAATTCTAAATTCTAAATTCTAAAAATTCTGGGCTCCAGCCCTGGACAAATGAATCAGAATCTCTGAGAACTGGACGTGGGGGCATCCGTATTTTTCCATTGTACTCTCCCCAGTGCTTCCAATGTGCAGCTTCAGTTGAGAACTACTGACCTTGAACTTGATATACTGTAGTCTCTAAATAAGCACACTTGCTCACATTGCTCTCTGCCCATCTCATGGTGGTTCATTCCTAAGTCTCAGCTAAGGGGCAGATCCTCAGGATTCCTTGACGTTCAGCTTTCCTTGCTGGTCCTTTTTCACTCCACCCACTCCATGTCACGAAAGTGAATAATCCCAATTCCTCCTAGAAGCACCGATATGAGAAAACTCAATCTAAAGATAAAGTAGACACTACTGATAGCAGGGAACAAAGAGAGAAAGAACATGGGTCCTTGATGAATTGAACTATTATTATCAATCAATCCAGAAACCTAATCTACCACTGGACTTCAGGTTATATGATCCAAGAAATTTTACTTATCCTTTAAGCCACTGTGAGTCAGGGCTTCTGTTACAGCCAAAAGAGTATCATATTATATTATCAGTCCTTTGGGCTCTTGAAATAAATGGTTTTAAGTCTTATCTGTTGCTATCAGACTTCAGAAATGACAAAGTGCAAACCTGAAATGTAACATCTCTTGTAGAGGACCCAGTGACAATCACCTTGTCTTAGTGGCGTAAACACTTGGGTTGTAAGTGCAGCGCAGCTGTGAAAACTGGGCTTTGAAATCTGATGCATTTTCCAGCTGTACCCTGACCATGTGACGGTGTTCCTGTGTTTTTAGCAATATAATCTACATTACACAGAATTGCCTCAGAGAGTTGTTTCCATTACCTTTCAAAGAAGAAAATAATTCCAAAGTCTAGGCCCTGAATATGTCCTTGAAATTTAATCACACCTATAATTTTACCAGAAACTACTATCTTCTATTAAAGTTTATGTGTTGAAAATATACTGAAAATCCATTTCTTCAAAAGATGCTTCTTAAGATACAGAAGAGTATGAAGAAGAGGGAAAATAAGAATCTACACATATATTTGCTCATATACATCAGGAAACTAAAAGAAAGAAATTGCCAATAATGGTAAATTTCAGGAGGTATGAGGGGCTGGGCAGATGAGGATGTTGAAAGGAGATATATTGCTTAATCATAAACATTTTTATACTTCCTGATCTTTGAAACAATGTGACTATATTATTTATACACCACTTTAATAAGGACAATTTTTTTTAAGATTTATTTTTATTGTTTTTGACAGAGAGAAAGAAAAGGGGGAGGGCCCAGAACAGTCTCCATAGTTGCCTGTCATTAGTTTTCTACATAGCTTCACTCCACGGATGGGCACAAGGCTGCACAGGGCAGGAATCGGCCGGGGGGCCTCCCACATGGAAAGTATACCTGGGGTGGGAACCAAACCGGGGGCCTCTAACATAGGAGCCTCACCCCAGTGAGAACTGAACCAGGGGCAAACCCCAGTTCAGCAAATGGGTCTGCGCGGGCTGGAGCCAGGATTCGATGGTCAGACCCCTGGTACACAGCTCCAAGCACCGTGCCTGACACACAGAAGGCCAAACATGTTGAATGGATGAATGGATGGCCAACTCTGCAGTAACTGCAGTGTGGAAAGTACCCAGCAGGGAAATAATAAAAGATACTTCACAGTTGCCAGATATAGGCCTCTGGTGTTTTCTCATTGACCTTAGAAATATCAGGGGTGAGGGCGAGGGGAGAAATGAGATGTTTTGCAAGCTAGTGAGAAAATATCTGTGTGTTATCTGAACTCGTTTAATCTTGGAGGATTGATTCAAGGTGCAAATGCACTTCTCAATAGGAATGATGTACCACTCAGCTCTGTTAAACCCCTTCATTCAAACTCCTGGCCAGTTCATCTTCTATAACCTTCAGGGTTCGAGGTCACAGCTGGTGGTGCTAGCAGAAATCATCCTAACTGGGACTGCAACGATGAATATCAAAAAGTATTATCAGCAAATTTTTATGTCTCTTCCTCCCAGTCGGAGGCACATCCAACACCCACTGAACTCAAGGGTCCATCCCAGGGCAGATCAATCTGTGGGTGGAAGAATGAAAGTGCTGCCGTCTAAAAGCAAAACCTTGTTCTAAATTCAGTTTGCTGACTTTTCAACCAAATGTAGCATTATGTGAACATTCAATAATAGCTCTTTAGTGCATGCCTTACAGATAAGCTAGTAACAAGTTCTTTAAACATGCATAGGAGATATGCTAGGAAATGCAAAGCTAAATAAGCACAAATGTGAAGACATAATCATCCTCTAAATTAACAGTAATCATATCTTAGATACTACACTTCCTATTAAGGTGTGAGGAGATGTTGACGGGTTGTAGAGAGTGTCTGGCATGTTAATATTGCTAATGGATTCTGGTGCTGACAGCGTATAACATAATTCATTACATATTATATGACTTCCTGGCATGGCACCTAGGAGGCCACTGGAAAGTCAAATTATTCATATATTATTGCCTCTAGAGCTACACAAAACTTTAGCTTTCATATAATCAATGATTTACGGACCCTTGTCTTGAGAAAAAATTCTAATAAGCTTGAGAACCAAAACAATCACCAGTTTCCCAAACAGAAGACATTATTTTCATTGCAAACCAGACCTTGCTCTCGAGTTCCAAGTGAGTTAATGGTGACACAATCCTCTGGGACATTTGGTGGTTTCTGCTGTTTCTCCCATGTTTCAGTGTCCACAGAGACTCTCACAAGTGCCTTCTTCACGCCTTCACAATAGCTTCTTAACTTTTCTCTCTACTGACAGCATAAATTTGAATTTCTTTCCTATGGCATCCCAGGTGCACCCCAACTTGGATTCATTTCACCCGTCAGCATTACCTCTCACTACAAACCCCTGGAGCATAGCTGATCCCTAAGTCATTTAGACATTCGTGTCACTGTGTTGTCATTCACAGGGTTCCCTGAGTCTAAAAAGCTGAAACACGATTTCCTGCCTTCTTTCCCTTCTTCCTGTTCATCAGCCCAGTGGGCACTTTCTCAGTTAACTTTATCCTTAAACCATCAGTGGGAACTCCCTCCACCTTGCTACCATGAAATTTTACTTGTTTACAATAGAATTTAAAATATTTTATTATTAAGGTCGTACTATGTGCCAGGCAGTTTGCTAAGCAAGCACTGAGTTAACCATCACCATTATAGAGGCCTCTATAAGATTCACACGGTTAAAGCCATGCAGTTAGGAAGTGGAGAATTGAAATCCTGACCAGACAATGCTCTTTGAGAGCGTTCTGCATGACACTACAATTAACACTCATGGCTCTGTCTCTCCATGGACAGTGGCAACCCCTTGAGATGTTGGGCTGTGTATCCCCACCGTGCCCAGCACCGTGCGGTGTGCAGCATAGGCGCTCGGGTTCTCTAATGAGTAAGCAGAAAAGAGCATGTGGAAGTTTGACAAATCTGACACACATTTTCTTACACCACTCCTTTCTTTCCTACCACCTATTTCCCGACCTCATTCGGACAGCTTACAAAAACTGCATATAACCTACAAAGCAGAAGCCGTAGCTCTCACAGAGCTCTGAGACCGGCATTTAGCTGAGCTCTCTTGAGAAGTGAGGTGGCAGAAGTGCCACTTGATGAGCTGCCTAACACAGGCTCAATACCTGAGAGTCAGCTGGAAATATGACCATGGTTCCAGCTAATTTCCACACAACTGGCGACAGTTTCATCTGAGCTGCAAGCATCCCAGCCCTCCAAGCACTACACCATAATATTTATTGAGCAATAACAATTGCTAGATGCAATTCAGAATGTTGAATTGGACACCGGCTTTACCCAGGAGACCAGTAATTTAAATTCTACAGATCGACAGAAATAGAAGGAGTACCCCTGGATACTGGATTAGGCACTCAGCAAAGATGCATTAACTTACTCAGGCTGAGGTGATAGCATTTAGTGTGCTGGAGTAGTGACTTGCCATATAGACCTTAGTGTCCCATACAAGTTAGTACAGCTTCTAAATGTGATTAATGCTCTAACATAGTTTACGATGTGAGATCAAAGACGTAGCCAAGGTTGGCCCTAGAAAAAGACTGTAGCAGAGCTAGAAATATAAATCTCACCTCTCCTAATAGCATCACCTTCTGCTCTCTGGTATGAGCCCCCTTTTTTCCACCAGGCTCCATCCCATTTCTAATTTCAACTAATCTCTGCTAAACATTTAACTGGCCATGGGCCAATTAATGCATTACATTTTAAAGTTAATTTTAATTTTGATCAAAGTAATACATGCACTTCATTGAAGTAGTAAAACATGACAAAAAGCATTCCTCTAGCCTACCCTTTCCCAAGCCCTGTTCCTGCTCCTTGTGGTAACCACTTTCAATTCTGTTAGCTGCTTCTCTTGGTGTTTATATCCATTTTATAAATAATGTGCTTATAGTGTTATTTCTTAATTTAAAATTTTTAAACATTATTTACTTCCTTCTATGGAAGATGAGGAATTACCTCTTTAACACATCCTCACACACACACACATACACAAAAACATATGCACACTTCCCCTTCTTCACCTTCCCAATATAACTATGGCATACGTTTAGGTTAAACCCATAATTGAAGTTTATGTAATTATGAATCTATTCATATTGTTTACAGCTCAGTCATGCAGTATAATATATTTATATCTCTTATATAACTTTTTATTTTCTAAGAGTTTATATGCTCTTCTATTTTTTTATTTTATTTTGTTGTTGTTGTTGTTGCTTGATTTTCTATAAACCTATCATCAACTCATTCTCAAACTCTTCATTAGAACTGAAAATTCCTCTAAATGTAGCCAAACACCTCATATAACCTGCCAGTTTAATTTGTTTCTTGGAGACTTCCCTATGGACCTCTTTGTTTTTCCATTACGCTCTGGACTAATTATTCTCTAAGCTGCTGGATGCCTACCTTTGTGGGGCTTCCTTTTGCCATCATCCTGGGAATTTACTTTGCCTTCCTCCTGTGTTAGATCCCTTATCTTTTTTAATTTCATGCCTTTGTCTTTCTTATTTCACTTATTCGTTTAATGGAGTGTGTGTGTGTGTGTGTGTGTGTGTGTATTTTTAAAGAGTACAGGAGCAGTCACTTTGTTGAGACCTCATCTCTGAAAGCACATTTACCCTCATGTTTAGATAGGTACAAAATTTTAGTTTGGTAAGCATTTTCTTTCCAAATCTTTTACAGCATCTCTATACTGTTTTCTAGTTTTTAACATTTAATAGACAGAGAAATTGAGGGCCAGTGCCATCAATGACAAAATCTGGCCTCAATATCACATGTTTCTAATTCCAAGCCCAGGAATATTCTTCTTCTCTACTGCCCAACCTCTATTTGCTAGAGTACGGAGGGAGCAAATGGAACTGCTTCCAGCAGTATTTGTAATGATATAAAGGGATTATTCGGAGAAAGGTTTAAGTCAAAGGAGTGAAGTTGTAATGGTAAAATAATTGATGATACATAGTTAATTTGACGGTCATGACCCCTCAGCTCACAGGGCACAACTTCTTGTTCCACCCAATGCATCAAGCTGGTAGCAGGCCCTGAAGTTTCTTGGGACTCCAGACATTGAGTGTTGGCCTTATTTGAGCATGGGCCGCTCACATTCCTGCACATCTTACAAGCAGAAGCACTGACTACTTTTGTTCCGAACTATCTTTTCTAGGATGTATGGGTAGCAAAAAGCCATAAGGGATACAGACAACGCCTCACTCTGGAGCAAAGGGAAGGTTTTGCTTTTGGTCTAGAAGGTAATGTCTCCTTCTGGAAGAAAAGGCAGACATGCTTATTGCCAATTATAAACAACTTAGGTTTCCTAAACTCAGGCTTGCTCACCTGCAGTACTCCTCATTGCATGATCCTCTCCACATTGACCCACAGGAGTTAAGGCTCAGGGAACCAGCACAAAGGCTGAATAGTCTGGCTAGTGCTACGAATAATAAACTGCCCTTGGTTTCTGACCCAGGAGTATCATGTCTTCTGTGTGGCAGGCTAACCAGGCTAACTTCATGGCTTGTAAGTAGGATAAAATTTCAGACCCTTTTCAGTACTTGAGAGAGGATAGCCAAAAAAAATATTTCAAAGAAACAGTTTGAGGGACATACGGAGTAAAAAGAGTTTCCTATTTAAGATATTTTTTGGACTTGGGAATACAGACTTCAAATCCAACCACAATCTAGGTCTGGAAATTAAATATACTTGAAATTTGGCTTCAAGTCAAATATGTTTGCAATGCACCTAAAGTGCCTATGTGTTTCTGACTAATATTCAATACTTCTATCATCAAGCATTTCCTTTACAGAGCTCTTCACAAGTTGTTCTCTCAGCACCATTTGGAAGGCAGCAGGAAGGATACCTTACAATTAACTCAAACCTTCAAGGACTACGTCAATCATTCCTGTCAACCCAAAACACAATAAAATCTCTCAAATGCCTTAGAAACCATAACTTCAACGAACCCATAAGACGAGGAAATGTCCTTTGACTACGTTCATTCTGGTAATGGCAACACCATTGAGGACATGAAAGGCCGTGAACTCTGACCTTGTAAAGTGCTTTATGTTCAGTATTAGGGCAAGTTAATCTGCCTCGTCACATCACACTGTAAACACCCAGAAGCAAACACGACGTTATGCAGCATGTAGTTCCGGCCCAGTGAGAAAGTGCAGCCCGGAGCCTGGCATAGATGCCAGTAACTACCCCTGGGGCACCATGATTCTAAAATCATGTTACCTCTCAAAGTTATCCTGGTATAGAGGTCACCTAAGAAAACTATAGGATGGTTCCAAGAGGGTCCAAAACATCCCTCCGATGAGCTTTCCCTGAAGCTGTGGTCACGGGGAAAGCACGCAGATTATGGATGCAGGAGAACGCTATTCTACGTCTGGCTCCCTTCTGACCAATCGTGAGGCTTTGGACTTTTTTTTCCCGCCCCCTTTTCTGAGTTCAACTTCCTTGTCTGGAAACTAGCTGTGCTAATACCCAACAAGATTGTTTTGAGGATTACAGGATAATGTAATATGCAAATATCTGGCGCTTAAAGGACTCCTAGTAAATATTTGTTCAATCCCAGTTACAGCGCAGGCCTGGAGCAATGCTAGGCCTTGCAGCTGAACATGATACAGAATCCTCAGACCCATTCAAAACCTGATGTCTTTGGCTACTTAAAATAAGAGACACTCTTCCTTATATAAAGTGCTTTTCCTTAAGGTTGAGCAAAGTTAACCTCTTTTCTGAGATGATTGTACTAAGATGAAGGTGAAAAATAGATGTGCTACCTGCTCCTAGAGAGACTTGGATGCCAAGTAGGGAATTGGGGCTTTATTCCATAGGCTGTGAGGAAACAGTTAATGTTTCTAAACTAGAGAGTGACAGCTTAGGGGAAATTACTCCGATCGCAATGAATAAAATGATTTGATGGTATTTAAAGAGTGCCTCAGTTAGGAGGCCATTTAAATTTTCCAGAGCAGAGGCGTCAGACACTCATGTAATGGGGGTAGTATTGGTGAGCCTTATCAGAAGTCAAAAAATCTCTTACTGGTTATAAACTGCTTGTGGAAACTGAGTATAGAGTTTACCCTTCAAATGAGAGTGTGTTTAGCATACATTAGTCTCAGCAATCACCTCACAATTAATTCCTTTGGGTACTTAAGTTGATATTTTTACACATCCTTCTTAATAACATGTATATAAAAATGCATCTTGGTTAAAAACACTTTTAAGTCAAGTTTATTTATTCGAACACAAACGCTTCACTTTTGAGAGAGCAGAATAGAAACACTAAAAGGACAAGATATGAATTTGAGAGTTCAGTGAAACAAAGTCAGAATTTTGGCTTACACTTTCCATTTACAGGCATGTTAATAATTTTTTAAACGCGAGGAATAGGAAATGGCAAAGAATAAGAATACACTGAGTATATTCTCTGTGTGAAAGCAGAAGGCTGACCGGTTGTAGGAACTGCAGCTATTAATACATTTCAGGCTGTGCAGGGTAGAAGAAATCACCTCATTATTTATGTTCCGTTTATGATTGGAAACTCATCCTCTCGAACATCATTGTGGTTTTCAGCAATAAGATCATTTAGGTTTGCCATCTCAGGGGCTATTAGGAAATATTGGGTGGACATTGCTAGGTCCATGTGCTTGTTTACTTCTTTCATTTTCCTCTTTGCTGACCAAAGGACATTAGAAACCATTATGTGCAACTGGGCCATCATTACAGATTTATGAGAGAAATAAAGGACTGTGCTGGTGGATTGAAGAATTCAGAAGCCTTAAGTAGATGCTTTCTTCAAAATATAATTCCGGGGATACCAGGATGGCTCAGCAGGTTGAGCACTTGTCTTGCAGCCCCAGGGTCCGAGGATTGAATACTGGCTCCAACCTATGGGGACCCGTATGCTGAGCTGGGGCGAGTTTCCCATGGGGATGGCCCCCCGGCCCTGCTCCTGCCCTGTGCAGCCCCACACCCAACTGTGGAACAAAACTATATCAAAAACTAATGTACAACTATGGAGACTGCTCTGGGCTCTCCCCCTTCTGTGTGTGTGTGTGTGTGTGTGTGTGTGTGTGTGTGTGTGTGTCTGTTGGAGATAATTAATTAATTAATTTAAAAACATAATCCCAACTCCCACTCTTAAACCTGATCTTTCTCCAACTCCTTCCTCCTTTGGAACCACTAATCCTGATACAGGGAGAACAAATTTTTTTTTTAAGTTTCATATAAACTACTACTACAATACTCAATTCTTCAAGTGAATTCATAATTGTATTCAATATTCATCTTTTTATGGGAAACATACATTTCGTGGAAAATGTCAGTTCCCAAATGAAAAAGAAAGGGGTCTACAAGTTCATGAGTGCTAAACCATGCTTCCCAATGTATGACAGTTTTAATCACATGCCTCCCAATGTACAACAGTTTTAATCAACTACATCTCAAATCGTGAGGAATAACTGAATGCTTTTAGTATGGAATTCTTGAATAGAAAGTGGGAAGAGTTAAACTTGCCAAGAACATAAAAAGAAACACATTTCAATTAGGTATTGAATAACTATCATGTCAAATGCATAATTTTAGTAGATTTTCACACAACCTTGATCAGGTAGCCCAAGAAAGTCAATGATGGGTAAGCCAACCAATCAAGCTGCTAACAAAACCAAGTCCTCTCAAGTACTTGAATAAAGAAGACGAGAGAAACCGAAGTGAATAGAGAAGAAATGTGGTAGATTGCAAAAGATGGCTCACAAATTCCTCCTATTTCTGTATATGCGCCCCTTCGCACTATAATTTTGGATCACGTGGATGAGCCTCAGCTAGCCTGCTTAGGGTGACAGACATGTGGTTATCACTGCAGCACACACAGAGCCACCACCAGACGTGAATAGAGCCATCCTGAACCTCTAGCCCTAGCTCAGACAGGTTTCCCTTTTCTTTCTCTTTCTTTTTTTCCTTCTTTCTTTCTTTCTCTTTCTTTCTTTCTTTCTTTCTTTCTCTTTCTTTCTTTCTTTCTTCTTTCTCTCTCTCTTTCTTTCTCTCTTTCTTTCTTCTTTCTTTCTCTTTCTATTTTTCCTCTTTTTTTTGTTTCCTTTGATAAATTTAATATGTTACATTTTGTAAATTTAAGGTATACAGTGTTACTTTGGTACATTTCTATATGTGATATGATTGCCATTGAAGCAATATTTATCACATTATCTCATTATAGTACAATATTATCTGTATACATTATACTGTGCACTAGATCTCTATGGCTTAGTTACTACTCATTACAAGTTTGTCCCCTTAAACACCATCAATCTTAACCCTGAACCAGTTAGGGTGAGAAAAAACACCCAGGCCCAGCCTACTCACAAAATGGTAAGAAATATAAATTTAGGTATCATTTTCATCCAAAGCTTTAGATAGTGCATATGCAGCAGAAGCTAACTGATACAGAAAGTGGTACGAGGGCTGGACTGCGGCTGTAACAGCAGCTTAAAATGTGTAGCATTTACTTTGGGACAGGTAGGAGGCAGAGACTGGAAATGTGGCAAAAGAATATTAGCCAACACTGGAAAAAAGGTGAATCCGTATAGGCCGAGGCTAGAAACGTAGTGAAGAAACTGCTTCAGGACCCTGGAAAAATGACAACCGGTGGTATATAGCAACGAAACAATGGCAAAACTGTTGCCTGTGATAATTTGGAAGTTAAAAATTTTACCTAATGAATTCATAGATTTGGCTAAGGAGAATCCCAGGCAAAATATTGGAGTAGGTTTTTTTGTTTCTTTATTTGCTTGCTTTTTTGCATAACATAAGGTATGAAAAGAGAAGTGAGCTGAAGAGAGAACTGTGCAGAATTCATGGGCGATACCAATGACCCAGTACTTGAGAGTTTGGGAAATAACACTATTCCATATTTCTGGTCTCTCTAGCTACTAAAAGAGTCTCAAAGTAAGAAGCGATGTCAGGGTAAAGATCCAAATCAAGGGTGTGGCTGACACCACTGACAAGAGCAAGATAGTACCTACAATCTGAGGAATGTCGGATCACAGCCATCTGACATCAGCCCAAAGCTGAGAGTGGCCTCAAAAGAGCTTGTGGCCTGGCCTTTAGGGTGGAGTAGGCCCACATTCGTTTCACAGGAGGCCCACATGTCTTTAAGAGAGCTGTACTGGTATAACCCTGGCCAGCTGGAACTACAACAGACTTCAAAATGGAAAGATTTCTCTGGGCCCCCAATTTTCTACAGGCAAGAAGCAGGCCTATAAGTAACGCAGCTACACGCGTGAGATGTTTTTTATTGCAAAGAAAGGGCGTCTCAGAGGAGGGAGAAAGAGCCCCGAGGGCAATAAGCGCCCTTCCTCTGGGAAGAACCACAAAGGACAATAAGCCAGGGAGTCAATTCCAGGAAGAAGACCTGGGCCCAGATAAAGGAACCGGGGCCTGGCCTGCTTCTTGAGTAGAGGGAACCCAGCACCATCTGCCAGGCTCAACTTCAGAACTGCTACGGACATTTGTTTTTTTTCGGGGTTAACGAAAGTCTATTCTGATTGCTACTTCCTTAAGAGTGGTAGCATAGACAGTGTTCCAGGGGTGAGAGCTGGGTTCCCTAGTGAGTGAAGCTCGAACCACACCAACAGTCCACCCAAGTACCAGTTGTAGTCCTAGGATCTTAAGAAGGTGGTAACTTTTAGAAACTGTCTTAGCTTACCCAATTTCATTAGTCTACTTCAAATTCTAGATTATCAGAATAAGAAGATTTGATGAAAATCTTGCCAGTCCCAGTAATTTAAATTGCAGTTTTTTCTTCCCTGATTAAACCTATATATACCAGGGTTTGGGACCCAAATCCTCATCTGTGTTTCCTACTTTTATTTTTTTAATGTCGAATAGAAAGGGAATTTGTGCCAGTTGTTTAGGGGGGAAAATAACAGACTCTCTGAAATTAGCATTTATAAACTATAAACAGAAATGCCACAGTTCTTCCTGGAATTGTACCTCCCTAATTTGTTAACATCACTTCCATTGCACATTTCAAAGGGCCATGGAGGAAGAAGCAGCCAATCAAGTTTTTCTGGCCGGGTAGGAGAGCACAGGGCCTGGCCCAGGGTCCCTGGCAATACGATCAAGGATACAAGAAGGGAGGAAGGTGAAACGTCAAACGGGAGTGTTTATTGTAGTTATCCTGCCCGGTCTCACTCTTAGGTAGGGTGCGAGCCCAGGTAACTTCAAGGGGAACTGCACCTAGAAAGCAACCCGCTGCATGTCACAAGATCCTGGTACTTTATTATTGATTGGGGGTGGGGGGCGTGTCCTGTGATGAGTGAGCATATTTTCCAAGTAGGAGAAATGTGAATGATTTGTAGCCAGAAAGCAGATTGGTAAACTGTAAAAAAAAAGGCCAAATAGTCCTCCCATCCCTGAACACTCACCCTTTTGCCATATGACTTAACATCACGCGTTGGAATCTATTTCTCAACCCCTCAAATCTGAGCTTGACCATGTGACTTGCTTTAGCCAATAGCACCTCGGCAAGCATGATCTAAATAGAGGCTTAAAAGGGAAGCCAGGTTGACTCAGCTGGTTGAGCACTCACTTTACAGCCCAGGGGACAGAGGATCAAATCCCGGCCCCGGTCCATGCGGACCCATGTGCTGAACTGGGGTGTGCTTCCCATGCGGTAGACCCCCAGCTCGGTTCTCAACCCTCGATTCAGCCTCTGGCTCGAGGAGGCGTGCCTCCCATGTGGGAGGCCCCCAGCCCAGCTCTTGCCCTGTGCAGCCCCCGCCCACCTGAGTAGAATGAAACCATGTCGAAAACTGATGATGTACAACTGTGGAGACTGCTCTGGGCCCTCCCCCTACTCTCTGTCTCTGTCTATCTCTGTCTCTGTCAAAAACAATAAAATAAATCTTTAAAAATAAAGTGCTTGTGCATTGCTCGGAATCTTTCTGCCACCACGTGAAGGAGAGCCGCTAGCCTGTTGGATGATGAGAGCTATACGGCTGTCATCCCAGCTGACAGCACAACCTTCAGCCATGTGAGGGAGGCCATCTGAGACCATCCAGCATGGCCAAGCCAACCCACACCAGAAGAACCTCCCAGCCCTCATTGAACAATGAGAAATAATACATGTTGTTTAATTCACTAAATTTGGGGTTAATTTTTACCCAGAACATTACAATGAAACAAAGGGATTCTTCCTTTAAAAGTTTGTTGTTACAGAAATGGACAACTGGAGTTTTCATCCCCAGTCTAAGGGGAGTAGATCGTTGAGCTGTGTGCATTGTTCTATAATTCTAAGGCAGGAAAATTACCTAATATTTTCAGGAAAAAAAACATGTCAGCAAGAGGGGTAGAAATAAAAAGGGATTGCTTGGAAGAATCTTAGTCCCTTCCAAGCAATCAAGAACTTATTTTAACAGATTACTTCAATAAGCCTCGGGACCCTTCTACTTGCTCTCTGCCTAGGACACTCATCCCTCACATATTTCCACCCCCAAAATGCTACCATTTGATGATGCTCTTCCTGAACACCCTTTTTTAAATTATACACTGCTTTCTGTTTCCCTTCCCCGTGTTATTTTCCTCCATACTTGAAACCCTCTAATGTACTTTGCAACTTATTTACTTGTTTGGCTTATTATCTTTCTCGCCACACTAGAATGTTTCAAGAAAGCAGCGAGTTGTCTGTTTTTCTCATTGTTGTATCCCAGACACCCCCAATCAATAGTCACTGAATGAAAGAACAAATTCTTCCGTCCTTTCATCTTTCTCTGGTACTGTATTAGCCGCCACTTGTGGTTTTTATTGCCAAAACCAAACAAAAAAACAACGTGACCTACATGTGGTATCCTGTTCACAGCAAGTCAATGCTTCCAAAAAGAGGTAAAACTTCAACATGAATCGAGGCCCTTCCTTAGAGCTTCATAGGGAAATAGGAGAACTTCTGCAAAGCTCCTCAAGCCAGCAGCCTGTGACTGAGGCATGGCATTCTCTTACCTCTTACTAGTTGTAACTACAGTATTATGACCAGCCATAAAATCACCTAGTCCTTTCTAATACATCCACTGACTAAATCTATGACCTCCAAGGGTAGTAAATTCCACAGGTTGGCCATACTTTGGGTGAAGAAATATATTTCTTTTATTTCTTATTCTAAATTTATATCAGCCATTAATTTTGCAGAATGAGTGACCCTTGTCTTAATTAGTTGGAAGACATAAAATTAAGTAAATTGGGCCTGCAATAAGAATGTCATTTTAGTCATTTCATGTGGCCATGTTTCATTTATTATATGAACATGTAACTGTGTTAGAAGAATGTGAATAGAAAATTGTTTTCCTTTTAGGTTTTTACCTTTGTGGGAGGAGAGAAGGAAAATGCCAGGATAAAAGGAAAATGAAGGAAAGGAAAACAAACAAACAAGGAACATATAAAACCATCTAAACCATAAACTGCTATCATTCTTGGCGTTTTTTGTTTGTTTTTTAAGATTTATCTTACTGTGTTTGACAGAGGGAGAGAGACAGAGACAGGGAGAAGGGGGAGGGCCCAGAGCAGTCTCCATAGTTGTACGTCATCAGTTTTTGACATGGTTTCATTCCACACAGGTGGGCGAGGGGCCATGCAGGGCAGGAACCAGGCAGGGGCCTCCTGCATGGGAGGCATGCTCCCATGAGCTGGAGGCTGAACTAGGGACCTCCTACATGAGAAGTTCACTCCGCGAAATTCGAACCGGGGGCCACACCCCAGTTCAGCATATGGATCAGCACAGGCCCGGGCAGGGATTCAATCCTCAGTCCCCAGGGCTGCAAATCAAGTGCTTAACCTGCTGAGCTATGCTGGAATCCCGAGTTTATTTTTTTAATGCTATTTTTAAAAAGCAATTAATAAGATAAAGGAAATTGATCCAATCAGTTTTAAAGCTGGATTCTTCCTGAGTGACTATTAATAAGCATTTGACTACTTCTATCCCTTAGGTTAGAAGTAAACAAAAGAAGCAGGATTTGCTTTGGACAAGATCTTTTTTTTTTTTTTTTCATTGTTTTTGACAGAGAGAGAGATACAGAGACAGAGAGGGAACTGAACTGGGGGCACTCCCATGGGTCTGCATGGGCCAGGGCCAGGATTCAATCCTGGGTCCCAGGTGCTGCAAAGTGACCGCTTAACCCACTGAGCCATCCGGGCTTCCCCAGGATTTTATTCTTAAGGCTAAGATTGTCTTTAAGACCTGTTAACAAAGTATTTTCTAACATAATGACTGCATGGGATTTGAGTGTGTGTGTCACTTGTCACAGGCTGTAGTCCATTGCGTTGAAATGTGTAAGATCAGCTAATGATAGGCAGTTAGTGGCCTGCTGCATGATTAATCAGGTTGGGGCTTCAATAGGATTAAGCCTTGGAATGATAGAGATTGCTTGTTTGCTTGCTTGTTTGTTTGATCATTTAGCTTTGGTAATTCAGAAGCTCCTTCCTCACTGTACTAATTACAAATTGTTGTAAGAACACAGATTCTCCATTATGTAAGGTTAGACTCCCAATTAACTCTCCTAGGGATAATATCTGTTAATACAGAGCAAGAAACAGTGGGCATAAGAGTACAAAACAGTGAAGTATTTTGCCACCTGCAGTTTTTAGGGAGTGAAACATGTGCACACTGAGGAGCAATTAATATTGCAAATGATAATACACTGTCTATCAATAACCACATATGTTGGCACACATGCATTAGGCAAAGAAATCATCAGCGCTGGCGTCGATTGTGCCATCCTATGGTACAACCTGAACATTTTACAGAGGAAGAAGCAAAGCCTGAGAAGTGAAGAGATGTGTTCAAGATAATAGAATTACTCAGCAGATGGGGAAAAGGTAGGGCAATCGTGCGGCCAGATTTTCATCAAACGCCAACAATTTGGCCGAGGTCACACCATCTTGAAAGAGGAGGTCCCTCTGACGTGTGACCAAAGGCCAGTCAATTTCAGATGTCATTCCAGGCCTTGTTCGCTTGAGCCCAGAGAAATCTGTTCCTATTTCTCCAAACTGGAGCACCTGGGAGACCGGTGCACCCTGGGCATGATCAGTGGGAAAAGCGGCTTACAAACGTCAGCGGCTCCCCCGCTTCCTGACACCCCTGCTGAAGGGCAGGTAGAGCAACTAAGTCCTCAGTGGTGTGCCCTTCAATGCACATGACAACAGTGACTAGTCCACGGATCAAATGTATACTGAACTATTACTTCCCGAAACACATGATTCCAGCTTTCTTTACACTATGGCAGACAATTACTATAACTTTTGTTCGCATATTACGGGTCTGGCCAGAGGCAGGGAATGCTGCCACTATTGCCTCTACTATTACTAATCCTCCTTTCTTTAGAGGTATTTTTATGCTTTGTATGTCATTCTGCCACATGGAGTATGTTGTACTGAGTGTATTTATGAGTCCGGCCATTGGGAGTGGGAACTGATGGATTATGTAGACTTGCACCTCATGTGCAGCTGAATTATAAGGCAGACCTTAACAGCCAAGAAGTCTGTGTTCAGAGAAAAAAAGAATTTCAAAACATAAACCATGTTCTTGGCACTAGCCTCGAACACTGGACATCCATAACCTACAAATGCCCCGACTATAAATTCGCAAGTTGCATTAATATGGCAGTAAAAGTCACTCTTCTGAAAGCTGCACTTGTAAAATATTTATAAATTCACATGGTTGTTCCTGGCAAATAACTACATCTGTCAGCTCTGTCTTTTTGCTCCCAAAGCAGCAGGGTTGGTGTCCTGTGTAATTCACACTATGTTCATAAAATATTATTTTGGAAAAATCAAGGTGGAAGATATTTTGTTCTAGGGGGAAATATATCTAGTCTTCCAATAGTTTGCTGTTACTATTTGATCTCCTGATATATTTTTTTCTCATCAAGGCTTTTTCTCTGAACAATTTTCACTTTAGGGAGGACTTATCTAGTTTCCACATTACAATAGCAAGGTAAATATTGTGGGGTTGTCTTAAAAATCCTACATTAATATGTACAACACAGTGTACTTTTTCAGTTCCAAGGTCAATACGTATCAACGTTGCACAGAGAAGGAATTTTCTGTCTATTGTTATCTCCCTATAGTATTTAGGAGACTCTTTACATAGGGGCCTCTCTAGATAGACCTGTCTAGATAGTTGTTTATTTGTTTATTTTTAAGATAGGAGAAAAATAAAAATAGAAAACACACCAGATTGCATTTTCATACTGATGTATGCCGATAGGTTTATTCTTTTCAGCTCCCTGTTTCTGAAAAACAAACAAAAATGCCCTCTGAAATCATACCTGCTCACAAGCTGAGTACTTGACAACAAAGGTGCTGTTGTATTTATGTCTATATAATTTTTATTGTAACCTACATTTTCCTTTCTTCTCCCCTCCCACACACAAAAGATTTAGATTATTTATAATTGAAATATGTTTGTTCTACAGACAGAGCAGTTAAAGGTGACATCAAAGATAGACAACACCATGCAGTACTATTGTCCTTAACTTTTTCTAGATAATGCATTTCTTTAAGAATCTGATTAAAACTTTGGGTTTCACTTCAGAAAAAAGTAAGTATACCTATTTGCACAACATATACTTTTGCATACAAATCCTGGTCTTTGGAGACCACAAATATCATTTCACAGACCACCACAGAGGAAGGGGAAAGAAAATGTGTATCAGACTAGAATAAAATTATCAGTAAAATTAAGCATGGAATTTACTTCTAATCTTTGTAGCCAAAGCAAAAAGAGAGAATTCAGTGGGTTGTACAGATCTTAGTATTTAATAGAGAAACACATACCGGTTTTTCAGGAAACATTTGAAGAGGGATTTGTCAGGTGCATGGATCCCTAGTTAATTATTAAATATTCAGTGAATGGGATGAAGCCGGGATGGCTCAGTGGGTTAGGTGTTCACTTTGCAGCCCCGGGAACTGAGGATCAAATCCCGGCCCCGGCCCGTGCAGACCCATATGCTGAACTGGGGAGTTCCCCAGTTCAGTTCTCTCTCTGTCTCTTTATCTCTCTCTCTCTCTCTCTCTCTCTCTCTCTCTCGCTGTCAAAAACAATAAAAAAATAAATAAAATAAAAAATACATATTCAGTGAACAATATCTTTCACGGCAATTGTGTAAGGGTGTGAAACTATATTTTTCACGTGACCATTTTTACATTGTTCCCATAATAACTCCTGGGGACAGCCTTATTAAGTAGTAATTTTTATGAGCAGTTGTAGGTGATCCAGCTTCCGTGTCTGACCTGTCGTGACAGTCTGTGATCTTCGGCTGGAGAAAGCTCCTGTGTTCATAAGGCAGTGTGCTGGCAGGGGCCCTCCCTGAACCACAGCCAGGAAGCAGCAGCAGCAGCGAGGCCTCCTGGGAAATGGTGCAGACACACGGGCCCGCACACCTGGTGGGAACAGCCTCATGTGCAAGGAAGGTGACTAAGCAAGGTGCCAAGAAATACATGGGTTTTAGAGGCTGACTCAAACACTAGAAATAGGTTAAAGTGGGACTGCAGTCTTGCTGGACTTAATTTCTGCACACTGTGGAGAATCCTATGGTGGATGGGTTACTCTTTGTTCGGCCATCAAGTATATCAGCCAGGTATACCACCTGGGAATGAAAGGGAACGGACTCAATGCTAACTAGTCCATCATCCAGGAAGAGAAGAACTGGTCAGGGAACCTAAAGCTAACGCAGAAAGAGTATTAGTAGATCACTAGCTAAAAATGGATTGCCTAATTATGTGGATGCAGCAAAAGCTATGATGGTAGCAGCCTAAACCATATACATATACATTTTTTTTCATAAAAAACAAAAACACAGTCATGTTTCTCAAAGCATTATGGAATGTCTTACCAAGCCAGAAGAGCCAAATTTCTTGTTAACGTGCTTACACAGACCAGGACTCATCTGTCTAATTAACGTCAAAATCGCCCTGGATTCCTCCATAAAGGGAGGAGTGGTGTTGGGCATTTACTTTGTGGGATTTCGTTAATGTGGCACTTGGCATAGCACATGAAAAGAGCTTCCGACACTTGAGTTGGGAGGACCCGGGCTGCCTAGGCACACCATTGCCCGGGACACACCCAGTGGCTACAAGACTCTAAGAATGGCAGCCATTCTCCAGAACTTTCTTTTGAGTGACATCTGGGGTGAATTAAGTTTCTGTTCAGTGCCGGCTTTAGCTACAGATGTGGAGGTGTAAATGTGCTTTCCAGGAACTATAGATTATATGGTCATGATGTAGACCACTTTTATTAGGAGCTCAAGTACCACATTTCCAGAAATATGAAGAATGACAGCGAGGAAAAAAGCATTTAGAGCTTAAATTACAACCACATCTAATGAACTCAGAGGTGTTTTTCACTGACTAGGGTATTGCTTTTCAACTCCTGTAGCTTAAATGAATCTAGTGATCATAACAGTAAATATGGCTTCCAAAGTATCCCAAGAGGTATCATTAGTCACATATTACATCCTTTTCTAATTTGTACACTTTCCATGTTTCAGGGTTTCACAGGACTGCTGAAACCTCCAGAATTTCATGTTTCCCTCAGCAGTCTACAATAACCCTTAGTCTGAATGACATGTATTATTTCCTCAGCAAACATGTGATGTGGGAAGCTTAGTAAAAGATTTATTATAAGAAACGGCTCGATGTTTTATTTCCTCCCTTAATTGAATACATTATTGCTCTGTGTTTAGAAATGTGGTGTTGATGTATTACACTTCAGAACAACTATGCACCATGCCATCTGCAGCAGGAAGGTTTATTCGACTACAAATCAGGATACAGATGTTGGAGGGAAAGCTATGAATGCTAAGTCATAATCCATTACAGCACATTTTAAATCTATACATCATGGTGGTCCAGCAGGTTTTTACTTTAAAAAAATTAGATATTGGGTACTTAGGAAAATGAAGGAACAAGAAGCCTTCTCTTTCCTCATGCGTAAGATAGGTAAAGTGATAAGCTGCTGAGGTGGTCGCTATGTCCCTGTAGATGTGGAAAAGGACTAAGTAACTTCAAAGGAAAAATCTCACCGTCTTATTCCTTAATACTAGTGTAAAAGATCCATATTTACAGTCACACTCTAAAACAAATAATGAGATGAATCTTCTGGGAGTGTAAATGATCACATCTTCACTGACCTATTTCACAAATGCAAATTTTCCCCCATTTATTCAAAGAGCACATATTGAGTACCTGTTACTTGCTAGGCAATACTGTGCTCTCGGGTTCTATCAAAATGAGACTCACATGTATTATTTTTATACTCGAACAGCTGCTGAATTTTCCTTCCTTTCTCCAATTCTGTCAAGTTCAAGCCTCATCAGGGACAGACTGCATCCAGAAAGCTTCCAAGATGACACCAATGACTCCCTTGGTCAAAAGGATTAAGAGACAAAGCTTGGCCAGTGTAGCAGAGAGGGCTGCTTTCATGAGAGATGATGTGTTCCTCTTCCATTAGATTCTCAAAAACTATAACTCAGTTGTATCCACCTTAAATAAATACAATCTAGGTTGCTCACACTTTCAAGAAGGATGAGCGGTCTGCAGATTTATTGATCATCTGCACTCTTCTTAAAGCATCCGGGGGAACCAGTAACGCTTTGTTCTGATCTACTTGCCTGTCGCCCAAGGCTCTTCCAACTCCCTGCAGATACAGCTGCGCTTTATTCATCATGCTTATTCCACAGACAAAGACCTGACATTACTGGCATTTATGATTGGGAGGCTTAAGACTTAAAAAAAATTAGATTAGATATGCCTTTTAAATAGGGTGTACCTTTTCAAAGCAGTCTTCTCCTTCCCTGGAAATATGTGCAAAAGAGTCTGACTCTAGTTGAGCAAACACAGGCAAAGGCAAAGATTCAAGAAGCCACTGTAAAAACGCACGGGTCACCAGGAAAATAGAACCAGCTTTTTTCCTATGAAGTGTAGTCAAACAGATGAGTGTTTTTATTAACCACATATCACACTGGTGTAACAATTAAGTTGCAAGGCATTGTCATGTGTCTATAGTATATACATGGATCTCATTTGCCATATGAAGGAGGATACATATTCATTCATTTCTCAAATATTTTGTAAACACCTACAAGGTGCCAGGCACCTTAATCTGTACTGGGGACACTAAGGTGAATAAGACACATTCTCAGCAAGCTTACTCTCTAGTGGAAGAGTACAATGTAAGCCACTGAGATCATCCTGACATGTTATAAGGCAGACCTGATGAAGTACTGGGGCAACACATAGTTACTGCTCTCATGGCCTCATTTCACAGAAAAAACAACAACTCATCAGTAGTCTTAGTATGAATAGTACAGGGTAGTTTTAACAATTAAATGAGAAACTGTATTAAAGTACTTAATACAATACCAGCCCATAATTAGGACTCCACAAAAGTTATGACTGAAGAGGTAGCCTAGACTACCTCTTAGGAGCATGAACTCTATCAAACATTTTGGCTTGGATCGTAGCTCTTATGCTTCTTAGGTGTGTGGTATTGGGAGAGTTATATGATCAATCAAGAGCTAGATGCTAAGGTGAGAAAAACAGTTGTAACCACTGCTAGGGCTGTTGTAAAATGGTTGTTGTTGGGAGGATTAAGTTGACATACATAATCAAAAAGGGTTATCCATGGAACAGATCAAAGCTGGGAGGAGGACTGAAATTTTAAAACCCACCAGACTTCTAGTTGACTTCTCGTAACATAGAGGTAAGTGGCCCTGAAGAGTGTGATGTCCTGAAGTCTCACTGTGGAAAGAAGAGCCCCCCACAAAGAGTTCAAGGTAGGAGAAGGCAGCAAAGGATATTTAGCATCTTGAGAATTAGGGGGGAACTGGCCCAAAAGGAAGGGTCTCAAAAGAGAGGGAGAACATGGAAACTGGTGGGGCTGGGGTACTGGAGCTTGGGCAGGGGGCAGAGGGCAGGGGGGACACAGCAGAGGGAAATGGCTTTGAGAAGAGAGAAGGAATATGTCATCCACACACCTGTACTTTTCTGGCACTAGGTGAGAGATAATCTTTCCTGTATGTCTGATTCATATTTTGTTAAGTGGGGGCATTATGTTTCTGTTTAAATAGTTCCTAAAAAGGTTATGAATAGAGTTTAACAAAGGAAGAATATCCAAAGCACTCCAATAATGACCTTTGAAGATGTTTAGTAGAAACATATGTTTTCTCTCTTTTGGGTTCCCACAAG
This sequence comes from Craseonycteris thonglongyai, assembly GCA_004027555.1. NCBI lineage: Eukaryota > Metazoa > Chordata > Mammalia > Chiroptera > Craseonycteridae > Craseonycteris > Craseonycteris thonglongyai. The sequence goes on from PVKE010004781.1 coordinate 58,953, forward strand.
GAAACTGTTGGACACAAAATAGAGGCTGATATTGCTCTATAATATATTTCACGAGACAGAGCATTTTCATATTTGCTACTTTTCATTTATTTTTGTTGTTGAATGAATGATTTCGATGCTCTTTTTATACATGATGAGATAGGAAGTGGCTGAAAACAGAGTCTATATATGGTCCTGAAAGTGAACATGATCTAAAAATGTTAATAAGTAAGAGCACTTGTAATAGACAACTGAGAGAATCCCATTGTCTCCTCAGCAGTAGCCACTACGATCAACACCCCCAAATCACTTGGCTATGTTATTTTTGAAATATTTCTCCCCTTGGTCACTGAGCAATAAAGAATCATGGAGTTTAGGGGGTCTGAAAGGTAAGTTCAGATGATTTAATCCAATCCCCTTATTTCAGAGGTGACAAAAGTAAGACCTTTAAACAATTACTGGCTTGACAGGATTTTACAGTCAGCTATAGTAAGGGCATTTCCGTCTCAATTGAGAAACGAGAGAACAATGATTAATCACAAACTTTTATTGAACATTTACGATGGGTCAAGCACTCATTGTTTTTACATAGGTTGTTTTCTTCCCTCACAATAAACCTGTACAAAAAGTCCTATCGTAAAAAAAGTTTCCCCATTGCCAAGAAGAAAATATGAGCCTTAGCGAGGTTATTTAAGTCACCCTGGGTCATACAGCTAGAAGAGCCAGAAATTAATAACAAGCCTAGATCTGCATGAAATCAGAGCTCAAGCCCTTTATTAATATTGTCTATGATGACTCAGTGGAAAGAAAGTCAGGGCTTTAGTGCTGACTTCATTCGTAAACTGAAACATGGTTTTGGAAAGTCCGCATCTCAATTTCTAGAAAGAGGAATCATTTCCACCCTGTCTGTCCCACAGTGTAATTGTGTGGGTGAGATGAGATGATAGATATTAGAGTTATTTTTAAAGTATTAGTTGTAATAAGATGATAGATACTACAGTTATTTTTAAAGTATTATTTGTAAGGAAGTATCTAAAACTGGAGAATAAAATAGTGGGGTGCAAAGAGACGTTTCTTTCTCTCTACAATCTAGAAGGTATGTGACTGATGTAATAGCAGAAAATCAAAGCATTCGCTTGTTAACATTTTTACTCACTAGTGGCCACGGATATGTTAGCTGTGATCCCAAAATATAATAAAAGCTGTTGTTGTCAAATGAGGCCCGGAAGCTTCACTTTCTAGACAACTAAGCTACTTCATAGCAGAGCTCAGATTTAGGCCTCAGTTTATCCACAGGGCAAATAGTACAGATTCACCTCATATCACCATTTCTCTATGCTATTTCTCAGCACTATTGGCATTTTGGGCAGACAGGTCTTTGTGGGAGGCTGTCCTGTACATTGTAAGATGTTTAACAGTATCCCTGATAGATGCCCACTGAATGCCAACAGCATTCCCACCCACAAACTGTGACAATCAAAAATATCTCCGATAGTGCCGAATATCAGAGGAATAAAGTCTTTAAATTAAAGCACTGTATGTATAATTACGGACCTGTTGTACATCATTATCATGAAGATTACTCATAACTAGTATATCATGTCTAGGCCATTTCAGATCCTTGGCATTAGTAACAGAATTCTTTTAATAGCCAAGCTCCAGTAAGTAGCCCTTCGACAAAGGCATTCATTGTTTGTTCTGTTAGCTATCGAACCAGTCTTTGCATATTTGGATGCCTAAGCTTGCAAAATGGAAATTTTTATTCCAAGTTTTGTGCTATACTTTGCATACAGAACAAAAGGTGTTTAAATGTACGTGGGGTATTCAAATGTATTTCTTCCATAAAGAAATTAATCTGTGAACAAGGATCTAGTTTGAGATTGTATGGAAAAGGCAAACACATACCCTCTGCTAAGATGCTCAGTCCTGTCCCCAACCCCATCCAAATCCCTTCAGTAACAGGAATTGACAGACACTTGAACATGATGGAATCAGAATGGTATTTCAACAAAAGATGAAATGCTAAAAAATTTCCTCCAAAAAACCAGGTTATTCATTTTATTCTTAAATCACTAAGCCAGCAAAAATAAGACCATATTTGATCTGGCAAGACCTCCAATGTTTTTAGATTCAGTGAAAAAGGGAAGAATTCTTCCATATTCTTTGCGCATAACAAGGACACTCGTTAAATGATGCTTATGCGTATGATGATGACGGTGTTTTCATTGGTTCCTGGCTTGGCAGTGGAAGGGCCGTGCCCCAGCGTCTTCCCCAGTTCAATCATAAACAAACAACAGTTCTTTTAGTTTTCAACGTATTAACCTGGCTCAAACCATGCCATGAATTACTTTTGTATGAAGGCTGCCATAAAAAATAAAAAAAAAATTACTGCTGAATGCTCCACTGGCAGTTAGAGCCAATACAAGCTAATGCAAACAAGTTACGCAAGTTAAAATAAATAGCAGAGAATTGGGTGTGAAAACAATATTAATCGGGTCTATCCATTGGCCCGCTATAACTTTAAAACATCTGCAGAGTAAAGCCAGCTTTTGTCAAGGTCACTTACTGTTCAGAGAAAGCTTTTCAGCTTCAACAAAAATATCCAAGAAACAAAATGAGGGCAAAAAATAACATTCAAATAGGTATGTTTCATTTCATGCCACTTGTAAAAGGCAGGATTTTCAATCTAACGTGTGACTCCCAGGTCTTTATTTCTCTCTAGAGGCACCGTTCTAATAAGTTCAAGGGCTTCAGACATAGAAGACATTTAGAAAATGAATGATCACCCATATCATCAACATTTCTTTGAGAGTTAATGTGGCTATTACTGGAGAAAGTCTCAACAACCAGCTTGTTCCCCAGACAGTTGTCCCACAAGTATTCCTTGGAATATGAAGACTTCCCATGAAATCAAGGCATTATATCTTCAGAAAGCCCCTGTTAAGTAGACATATGCTACCTACAGGAATTAACACCACAGGTAAATATTAACATCCTATTTAGATCCACCTTCTCAAGCTCTATTTTACTCTCCTCTATCTGTAGAGATTAGAGAGCTAAACATATTTCTTCGAAGCAGATTCTAGAGTCAAAATCTGGCTTCTTCACTCACTAGTTCTGTGACTCTGGTCAGTTTATACTTACATAGTAGGCTTTCCAGAGAAATACTGTAACAGTGACAGACACAGAAATGGAGCTTATTGGAAATGGGGAAACAAAATGATGGGCTACCCAACCACAGTTTCTGGGTATAAAATTTGTGGCTCCAGGCTAGGAAAGTCAACTTGATTTCTCAACAATAAAGCAAGAATGATACTAATAGCTCTGATTTTAAAGGGCTTTTAGGAGAATTAAGTGAGATAAAGAATATAAAGTGCTCAGCACACACCTGGTCCTAACAGATTCACCTATTTTTGTTCGTAGGTCCTTAGGAGGCAGCAGGGAGAGAGGATGCAAACCGGAGTAGGAGAGCACACAAGGCAGTGGGATGTGTCCTGGCTGACGAATCCTTTGTCGCTAATTAATAGTGAGAAGAAAACAAAACACTCAGATTCTGCAATGGACACAATCCAAAAGATTAGCCAGGGACA
>PVKE010004782.1:0-62407 GCA_004027555.1 Craseonycteris thonglongyai
CCAGTTGTAGCACTGTCTTCTGGGAAGTCTGAACACACCTTTGATAATCTCTGCTCTGAGGCTGTAAACAGGGAATACCGGGTGGCCCTGGAAGAAAATGTATGATTATAGATGATAGTGAGTAAATCCATTTGCATGAAGCAGGGCAAAGATCTGAACTGGAAATTGTTTTTTACCTCAGTTGTTTTATATTTCAGAAATTTGTATAGCCTTACAAAGTCACTTATTCTTTAATTTGAAATTATTATACTAAATTTTATTTCTTCTGCTCTGTAGTAAATGTACATCAAACTCTTTTGATATTCCCTTGTAATTTTGTTCCCAGAAAATTTGCAACTATTTTTAGTGTCCTTTTTTGTAGCTTCTAGAGGATTACAGGGTCAGAAAATTGAAGTAGGATATTATTTTCAATTATTAGTGTTGTAATAATAGACTATTTGAAAACTCTAATGGTAGAAAATTGCTAACAGTTTTTCTTATTATGATGTTACATTCTTATGTTTTGCTTCATAGTGAAAGTTGTTCTAATATTTTTCCATAGTAACTTGATAGGCATATACTATAAAGTTGCTGAGGTATGGAGAAGTATTTATAGTAAATATGTTTCTTAGTTTTTGCAAACAAATAATGTGAAAATGCACAGCTAACAGTGTGGTCAAGCCAAAAGCCACTTCTGCAAGGGTAGGGTACCCTAGTTGATATATTATAGATGGCTTTCTATCTGGCAGCCAACACCAAGTTTTACATCATTCTTGAAAAATGAGGAGAAATTTGCTTAATCCAGTGGTTGGCAAACTGAAGGCCTGTTCTGGCCTCCTTAAAGTATATTTTCCTTTGAATTGTGATTTAGATGGACTCAGAAACAATATTTGTTGGATACAGAAAGAAAGACAGAGGCAAAAAATCTAGTCTCTGAGATGTTGCTGGGCTCTGGGTGATTGTCTGGAGGAGCTTCTGTCTCCCCACAGTGTCAGAGGAGGGGGCATGCTTCTGGAAGCAGTAAGTAGGTTCTCAGGTCTGGATGCGTGTTCAGGTACTCAAGGTACAGTCCCTAGTTCTTAGACAGGGGAGAACATTCCAAAGTTAGGGAGTTCATGGTCAACTTCTGGAAAAATTGTCTATTGAGGACTGGTGACTGGTTTCAGCTACAAGACGACATCTCAGCTACAATAAGAGCAACCAGAACCAGCAAACAGAATACCAGATGGCTAGTGAGAATATAAAGGTCTGGGAAAAACTTCAAAGCTCAGCCTCAAGGACAGGGTCCACATGTGGGTCAGTTAAAAGGGAGCTCTGAGATACTGTGACTTAGGGAGTGTACAGAGGCTGGCAAAGCCAGTTCTGGCACACCATGTTCCAGCGGGCATGGCAGCCACACTGACTGTGGTCATTGATAGCACAACTTGAACATTCAAAAGCTGTGGTGATCCACAATATCTCACATTTGCACATGACAGAGGAAGAACATAGGCAGAACACAGTCGTTAACATCAAGGATGCACACTGGCAGCCCAGGCGATGTTTTGGCAGCCTGCACAGTAAGCAATAATATCACAATATCTGGAAGAGGAGTATACTCTCAAGTGTGCCACCATTATCATCATTCCCTGTGGCCTACACATGCTGCTTCACATTTTATGATACTCTGCTGCTGGATCCCTAACGACATTTGAATTTGGACCCTTTGGTTGACACCTGACTTTTGTTTTGATTGATCTGGGAAACTGGGAAGGGCCAGAATCTTCAGAAGCAGCCAGCGTTGAGCTCAGCTGTGAAGAGCTGGGTCAATCAAAGGCAGCGAAAGTAAGGTAGCTGCTGGCATCGCTAAAGAGAAAACTGTCATCAAAAGTGCTATTATCAAAGACATGTAATTATTCAGACACAGAAACTAGCAAAGCAAAGCTTCAATTGATGAAGCCCAGTCTAGGAATTCTTAATTACAGGGAGACACACTTTGTAATAATCAGGTGTAAGATGTATACATCCATCACATTGCTACCACTAAGACTTGAAGTACTGACATTTGAAAATTGTTTACCTTCATACATCTAACCGAGAGTAGAATTTTGGTTGCATTCTTAAAATTCACTCTTCCTTTCTGATATTTTTTCTTAAATGGAAGAACATTGGATTAAGCAAGCTTTCCAGGAATTGCACAAAACTCAAAGGCGTTTGTTATCTATGGGTTCATGGGATGTTATTTAAAAGATTGAAAAACCTGTTCAGGGTAGTTCAGAAAACTGACCTTCTCCTAAAAGGATGCCAAAAGAATACCTTTTTGGTTACAGCATCAATATGAAAAGCCACAGTCCCACTGTGATTGGTTATTGTCTGAAAAATTCTTTCTGTATTTAGAGATTGGTTTCCATCTTAAAAACAAACAAATGAACAAACAAACAAAAAATATAACCTTGGAAATATAACTTTAAAAATGAAGTTTTTGAAAAATAAGGCTAGTAGTTCAGATAATTTATCTGTAGTATATTCTACAGTGATGAGCTGAAAATGAAGCAGATAAGAGAGTTGGCTAGCACAGGGCCTATATCATATTGGTTCTCAAATATTTGGTGAAAGAACAAATGAATTAGTAAAGAAATGAAACTCCATTTGCATCTTTAAACATTTACTTCAAACTTCGTGTTAATCCATGACTTACTAGAATGTTTCTTTTTTTTTTTAAGATTTCTTTTATTGTTTTTGACAGACAGACAGAGACTGAGAGAAAGGAGAGACAGAGAGAAGGGAGAGGGCCTAGAGCAATCTCCATAGTTGTACACCAACAGTTTTTAACATGGTTTTGTTCCACACAGATGGGTGGGGGCTACTCAGGGTTGGAGCTGGGCTGGAGGCCTTCTGCATGGGAGGTATGCCCCCTTGAGCCAGGGGCTGAACTGGAGGGTGAGAAGCAAACTGGGGGTCTCCCACATGAGAAGCATACCCCAGTTCAGCATATGGGTCTGCACGGGCCATGATCAGGATTCGATCTTTGGTCCCTGGGGCTGCAATGCGAGCGCTTAACCTGCTGAGCCATCCTGGCTTTCCTAGAATAGTTTTTTAAAGCACTCTTAGTATCATAAAGAATACCTGAGAGGAAGTGAACAAATTAAAATCTAAGAGAAATGCTTTCTAATGATGACTTAGAAGAAATGGAAAATAAATTATAGAAAACCAATTTATAATACATTAATTCAAATGCCAAAAACAACTGCTTTCAAGTATCTAAAATATTTCATTGTAAATTATGTGAATTATTTTTACTTTAAAATATTGGCCTATAGTTAGAATTAATTAGATTTTTTTTTTTTTAACTTCACAAGTTATACTTTTCTTTCACTGGTTTGCACTGGTGGTCTTTTTTTGTGCTTAATGTGTACTGAGTGTTGGACCTGTAAGGCAGGGCAAATTTTCATATGATTTTCTTTTTTTTTTTTTTCCATTCCTTTTTTTTTTTAATTTATTTTATTTATTTTTGACAGAGAGAGAGAGAGAGAGATACAGAGACAGAACTGAACTGGGGGAGCTCCCAGCTCAGCACATGGTTCCACACGGGCTGGGGCCGGGCCTCGATTCCCGGTCCCCTGCTCTGCAAAGTGAGCGCTTAACCCACTGAGTCACCCCGGCTTCCCCCATATGATTTTCATATGCTTGTTGTAGAAAATTTACTTTTAACTATTGTGAAGTTTATCTAGTTATGTTTCTTTAAAACAATCCCAGATCCTATTAGATAATTATTATCAGATATGATGCAATAATAGGATTGTTAATATTTTTGAGAACAAAATCATTCTTCAGAAAATGAAAAAGATTCAAGTGTGAACAGTTGATATAAAAATATGTTACAACTAAAATAATATGCTTCACAATAAGAGCAATGAGGCAGAACTGAAGTTGTTCTTCTCTACTGATGAGATATCACCAACAGGGTGACATTTAGTCACAGGAATGCTTACTACCACCAACAAGCTGATATACAACTGCATTCATTTAAGAAATGATAACTGGGAAATGCAGGAAAGTAGTAATTTTCCACATATTTATCTATTGAATTATCTTCAACTTGATAGACTCTTTACTATCAGAAATCAGAAGGACTCATTTTACGGGTGAGTTAGTGTTGCTTATACCAAACTCCTGAGTAGGGAGTGAGCATATGGCTGCTGATTGTATTAAAGATAGCTGAGACCCATATCTATTCATCCAGACCTTCATTACTTCTTTTACCACCCCTTCACACACATACACATACACCTCAAACTTTTTATGTAGCATTTTTCCTTAAGATGGTTGTTGATAATTATTTTAATCATTTCACCTGTACAACTATACTGGCACTACTGATATATGGAATTAAGTAACTTGGGCAAATTACATCCTTTTGGAAAATAATTTGAGACTTTATTAAAAGTATAGTGTAACTTCGGAAAAATAAAGTAAAATAATATAAAAATTAATATAGATCTGTGATATGAGGAATTAAAACAGTATATAATATGTATTATAATTTTAAATAAGATTAATATAGTCACCTTCTTGATTGCATTTATTTTTTAGACAAAAAGGAGAACAATACAATCACCTCTGTTACATCTAATGGAGTCTTTGGAAAGCATTTGTGTCATCAGGGGAATAGCTGGATCAATTTTCTATTACTGGTGTTGTGATGGTGTGATATCATTGGCTACACAACACTAAGAGAAAATTGAGATTTTGTCACCCACATCTGTAATACCTAGTCTATGCAGTGCTTTAAAAGGCAATACCCTAGTTTTTATTTTGAACCTATTTGCAGTACTACCTAAATATGAAAATTATAAAAAGAAAAAAAAAAGAGAGAGAGAGAGAAACACAATAAACTTCTGGAAGAAAGAATTTTGCCTATTAACTACAACAATGGAGATTGTGAACTATTATGGTGACATGTGTTGAAGAGATTACTGGTTATCAATCACATAATTGTAGAAGAAATAAAACTCTAAAGTCTGGTGAATTTAGATAGATTGGGGTACTTTTGTTTTCTTTTGTGTGAGGGTTATGTACAGCTAATAGAAATGGGTGTGGCTAAAAAAAGGGCAACATGAGGGATTCTTGTGGTGTTTGAAATCTCTCTTAACTGTATTAATGTCAGGATTCTGGTTATTACATTCCTATTGGAAGAAACTAAACTAAATGTGCATTAGATCTCCTTGTATTATTATATAAAGCTGCATTTGCATCTAAAATTACCTCAAAATTAAAAATTCACAATTTTAAATTTAATTAAAAATTTAAACCTATAAATGTTTTCTTGTACTTTGGGGATAAGCTGTTGCTTCTCTATAAGTGAGATATACAAATGATGAAATATATAAGCACTTGAGAAATAAATACTAATAGGAAAATTTAGAAATATGTTCTAATTCTTAGGTAGTTTTGCTTTTTTTTGTGACCATGTTGTCCTAACAGTGATTTAATAATGCAGACATAGTTTCTGCTGGTAAAACAGTTTCATGTATCTTTTAATTACACATCGTAAATATAGATATAAAATTATGATCTCCAACATTCTGTCTATCAGTAATAATAAGAAAATTTGATAATTTGTTTGAATTATTCTGTAGTCTCTTCAGAAAAAAAGATTTAGTCTAGGTATTTTGGAGATCAATACTCCTACTGAGGACATCTATAAGTAACAATAAAAAAAAAACATGCTGGGGAAGCCGATCAAGCACTCATTTTGCAGCCCCAGTGTCCAAGGAACAAGTCCTGACACCAGCTCCCGTGGAACTATATGCTGACCTTGGGTGTTCCTCCTATGTGGGAGACCCCCAGTTCAGTTCTTGCCAGGGCTAACTTCTCATTTGGGAGGCCCCCAGTTTGGCCCCCACCTGGAGGGGGCATGCTTCCTATGCGGGAGGTCCCTCACTTGGTTCCTGCCTTGCAAGGCCCCCACCCACCTGTGTAGAATGGAACTATGTCAAAAACTGATTACCTACAACTATGGAGACTGCTGTGGGCTTACCCCCTTCTCTCTGTCTCTGTCTCTCTCTCTGTCAAAAACAATAAAATAAATCTTAAAAAAAAAAAGCAAATGCTGCCTAAAGATATCAGAGCGCCAATAACATAGGATTAAAGGATAGTAAGATGAGGTAAATAGAGTATTTGGGGCCACATTTTTCCTTAGATGCATTTTATGATTGAAAGAAGAGTGTAGTCTGAGAGGCTGACCAGTACTTTTGACAATTTGGAAAACTTGCAGGACAGGTATTAGAATTCAGGACCTACCAAAGGGAAGTATACTAGAAGAATATTAGCTTTCATATAGACTACAGCTCAGTTGCAAATAATTTTATTCCTTGAAATAGGATTAAGTGGATGAAGTTCTAAGTGTCCAAAAGTGCCAGTGTTCCCAGGTTACTGATAGAAACCAATGAGAAAACTCTAGGGAGAAAGACAGTATTATCCCAGACCTCAAGTTAGTTCTGTAAATAATTTTGTAAGTGCAATGACCAGGACATTAAAAAATGGACAGATGCTCAAAGAGATATAGTACAATATAAATGAAAACCAGCATAAATAATAAATGAAATAGTAGATAATAGACTGGAGCACATCTACTAGGAACCCTGGCATTGGAGTTATCAGACTTTTAAATCATTATTTTCATTATGTTTAAGACGATAAAAACTGATATAATCACAGCATAACTAACAAGTGTGTGTATTACCGGTAAGTAGAAATCCTAGAACTAGACAATACAAATTTAATAATTCAATGAAGAGATAGTCAAAAGACAGAACAAAAGATTACCAAAAGTTGAAGAGTGATTTAATGAATTAAAATCAGTTGAGAGAAAATATATGCAAAATAAAAGATGGAGAAAAAGTGATGAAAAATGCAAAATATAGAGAAAACATTGAGGAGATATAACACCTATAGAGGTAGAATTCCAGAATCAGGAAGAAAACAAAGCAGAAGCAATATTTGGAGATACTGTACTGTGACTTAGCTCATTTGAAAACAGATAAGAGCTGTCAAAATAAAATCAAGAATCCCACATGATTTAAAAATATTTATAAAGTAATACAAGAATAAAAAAAGTGGTAAAATAGCAAAGTGATAAAAAGAGTAGAGTGATGACATTGCTGAAAATGAAAGACAGGAAGGAAAAATAAAGTCAGCTAGAGAAAAATAGAGAATACTTTCTAAGGAATAATAAAATGATTGGTAGCTAATTTATAACAGAAATAACAGAAACCTGAAAACAATTGATCAAAATATTTAAATTTCTGAAAGAAAATAGCTGTTAATCTAGAATCTTATACTTAGCAAAAAATATTCTTTCTTTTTAAAAGATTCATTTTTATTATTTTTGACAGAGAGAGAGAGAGAGAGAGAGAGAGAGAGAGAGAGACAGAGACAGAGACAGAGAAACGGGGGAGGGCCCAAAGCAGTCTCCATAGTTGCACGTCATTAGTTTTCCACATAGTTTTATTCCACTTGTGGGTGAGGGGCAGCACAGGGCCAGAATGAGCCACGGGTGAGGGCTTGGGGCTGCGTAGGGCAGGAACCGGCTGGGGGACTCCTTCATGGGAGGCATGCCCCTGAGAGCTGGGGGACTTTCACATGAAAAGTATGCTTGGGGTGGACGCCAAACGGGGCCTCCCACATAGGAGGCTTGCCTCAGTGGGAACTGAACTGGGGGCACACCCCAGTTTAGCAGGGGCCGGGATTCAATCCTCAGTCCCTGGAGCTGCAAGATGCAAGTGCTCAACCCTCTGAGCCATCCTCTTTTTTTCTTTATGAATTTGTTTCTATTTTATTTGTTTAGTTTATTCTTTAGATTTTACATATAGGGGAGATCACATTGGAACTGTCTTTTTCCATCTGACATACCTTCCAGTTTCATCCATGCCACCACTGATGGCAAGAACCTATTCCCTTTCCTTCCCAGGCTGAACAATATTCCATTGTACACATGTGCCACCTCATCTTTGTCCATTCTTTCATCAACAGACACCCAGGTTGCCTCCACATCTTGGCTACTGTAAGTAGTTCTGCAATGAGCATATGGATGCACACATATCCTCAAAGTAGCATTTGGTTTCTCCAAATAAATATTCAGAAGTGGGATTACTGGGTCCTTGTTTGTTTTTTGTTATAGCTTTGTTTGAAACATTATTTTGTCTGGTATAAATATTGCATCTGCAGCTTTTTAGTTGTTTCTATTTTCGTGAAATATTTTTTCTCATCCCTTTTACTTTCAGTCTTTCAGTGTGTGTCTTCCAATCTGAAATGAGTCTCTGGTAAGTAGCATAGGTAAGGGTCATGTTTTATATTGGTTCAGTCACACTATCTTTTGATGGAAGCATTTACTTCATTTATATTGAAATTAATTATTGGTATATATGTAGTTATTGTCATTTTATTATTCATATTTTTTATTTTATTTTTTTACCTTAAATAAATACCTCTAAGAATTTCTGTAATTCTGGTTTAATGTTGATGAACTCTTTTAGTTTTTAATTTGGAAAGCTCTTGATTTGTCCTTTGATTCTAAATGATAGCTTTGCTGGGTACAGTAATCTTGGTTGTAGGTTCTTGCTTTTCATCACTCTGATTATTTTCTACCAATTACTTCTGACCTGCAAAGTTTCTGTTAAAAAATCAGCAAACAGTCTTATGGGTGCTCCCTTGTATATAAATAATTGCTTCTCTTGCTGCGTTTAATATTCTCTTTCTCTTTAACTTTTGACTTTTAAATTATGATGTAACTTTGTATGGAGCTCTTTTGGTTCATCTTGTTTGGAACTCTCTGCACTTTCTAGGCTTTTATATCTATTTCCTTCACCAGGTTAGGAAAATTTTCAGTCATTATTTCTTTCTTCTTTTTTTTTTTTAAGATTTATTTTATTGATTTTTGACAGAGAGAAACAGAGACAGAGAGAGACAGAGATGAGGGGGAGGGACCAGAGCAGTCTCCATAGTTGACATTAGTTTTCCATATAGTTTCACTCCACAGGCGGGCACAGGGCTGAGCAGGGCAGGAGCTGGGCTGGGAGCCTCTCACATAGGCCCTAGCAAGAACTGAACTGGGGTCACACCCCAGTTCAGCATGTGGATCCGCATGGGGCGGGGCCAGGATTCGATCCTTGGTCCCCAGGGCTTCAAAGTGAGTGCTTAACCCACTGAGCCATCCCAGCTTTACCCAGCCATTATTTCTTCAAATAGATTTTCGGTTCCTTGCTCTCTTTCTTCCCCTTCTGGTATGCTTATGATGTGAATTTGGTATGTTTGGTGTTGTCCCAGAATCCCTTAAACTATCTACATTATTTTGAATTCTTATTTTCTTTGTGGTATTCTGATTGGGTGTTTTCTGCTACCTTATCTTCTAAATCACTGATTCAATCCTGTGTTTCAGCTAATCTGTTGATTTCTTCTAATGTATTCTTCATTTCAGTTATTGCGCTATTTATTTCTGACTGGTTCTTCTTTATGTTTTCTATTTCTAATTTTATGTTTCCTATTTCTTTGTTGAGGTTCACCCTGAGATCAATGAAAGTTCTCTCTCTCTTTTTTTTAAAGATTTATTTATTTTTTGTTTTTGACAGAGACAGAGAGAAGAGGGAGGGCTCAGAACAGTCTCCATGGTTGCACATCATTGGTTTTTCCACATAGTTTCATTCCACAGGTGGGTGTGGGGCTGCACAGGGCAGGAACTGGGCTGGGGTCTCACCCCAGTGAGAACCGAACTGGGGAGGCTCCCCAGTTCAGCATATGGGTCCACACGGGCCGGGGCCGGGACTCAATCCTTGGTCCCCGGGGTTGCAAAGCAAGCGCTTAACTCACTGAGCCATCCCAGCTTTCCCTGAACATTCTTCTAACCAGTGTTTCAAACTGCATCTGATAGATTGCTTGTCTCCATTTTGTTTAGTCTTATTCTGGAGCTTCATTCTATTCTTTTATTTGGAATATGTTTCTTTGTCTCCCCATTTTGACTTCCTCCCCATGTTTGTTTCTATTAAGTATTGCTGCTATCTCTCCAGGTCTTAGTAAAGTGGCCTTTCTTATGTAGTGGATGTTCTGTGGGGCTCTCAGTGGCATAGTCTGCCTGGTCACCTGAGCCAGTACTCCAGGTGTGTCCCTTATGTGGTTGTTTCTGCCCTTCTGTTATAGTTGAATTTTGGTTGCTGTTTTCCCATCAGTGGAGGAATTGATCTTCAAGCTGACTAGTTGTGAGGATTGTCTATGACTGTAGTGAAGAAGCTGTTGTGCTGGGGCTGATCCTACAGAGCAGAATTCACTTTCGAAGGGATCTGGTGTTTGCCCAGTTTGCCCTTAGGGTGTGACATTCCTACAGGCTTCTAGGTGATGGCCAGCTGGCTCTGAAGCCAACCACTAGGAGTGCCAGCCCGGGGATCTTCTAGCAGTTCTACTACAAGCCAAGTTTAGCTATAGCCTGTGCTCTGCCCAGAGTCACCTAGCACGAGCCACTAAACAATCCACCAATAGTTGCCACCTGTGCTGGGCTTGGAGGTGCATTGAGAGGCTGAGCTGTGAAACAAGGCAGGCTATTGCTAATACCTGTCTTAGGGCTACTCAGCCAGAGGGATGAGACACACTGAAGCCAGATGCTGCTTGTTTGTTTGCTTTTTGAACTTTTGAGATATTTTAGGAAAGTCTGTAGCATGGGCCAAGACAGGTCATTTATAGGAAACACCCACTGGAAGTGGCTGGAATGGGCTCACTATTTGGGTGGGGCAGGGTCTTAGGGAATCAGGGTGAAGCAATGGTATTAGCCAAGTTGATGGAATGGCTGTCTGAATCTGTACCTGGGAAAAGTGAGGGCTCAACAAATAAACAATGGCTTTTGCAAGTTCCCCTATCCAGGAGAAAGCTGTTTCTCCAGCTTTTGTCTTGTAGCCAGACAATTCAGTTCCTCCCCATAGGCCCCTGGTGCCCTTTGAGCTGCTGCCCCAGCACTGGAGCTTGGAGTGCATGAGTCCATCAGTGAGGAAGACCATGTGCGGGCCCTTTACAAGAGTTGCCTGAGACTGTAGCGGCTCTAGTCTCACTCAGCCACCATCTCTGCTGGTTTTCACAGCCAGAATCTACGGGGACTTCTCTCCCCAGCTCTGATGAAGTGCTTATATTAAGAATCTATTAAGAACTTCTATAAGTCATAATCAATAAAAAAAAAACCCTCTATAAAAATGGGAAGATTTCTTTTTCTAAAGATTTATTTTATTGTTTGAGGGAAGGTGAGAGAGAGAGAGAGAGAGAGAGAGAGAGAGAGAGAGAGAGAGAGAGAGAGAGAAAGAGAGAGAGAGGGCCAGAGGAGTTTCCATAGTTGTACATCATTAGTTGTGACATAGTTTTATTTCACACAGGTGGATGTGGGGTTGTGTGGGGCAGAAACCGAACCAGTCTCCCATATGGGAGGTAGAAACCTTCACCATAGGGTTTGGCTGTTACCAGTTGTGCTGAAGTTTAGCATATGGGTTTGCACGGGCTGGGCCTGGGATTTGATCCCTGGACCTCACAGTTGCAAGTCAAGCACTCAACCTGCTGAGCTATCCCAGCATCTTCCCAAATGGGCAGAATTCTTGAAATGACACTTCACACAAAATGTTATACAAAAATGGCAAAGAAATATGAAAACTTGCTCAACCTTGTGGGAGTGCATACCAAAACTACCAGGAGATACCTCTGTTAAAAATCAGAACTCATAAAATTATAACGAATGACAATAGTAAGTACTTGTAAAAATTATGGCACAGTGAGAAATCTCATATACTGCTGCAGGGATGTTGAAGTGGCACAACCATTTGTTTGGGAAATAGTTTGGCATTATTTATTAAACTTGAAAATACATATCCCATACAACCTGGCAATTTCATTTGCAAGTATATCTATGTGTACTAAAAGATATGTACCAGAAGGCTCATATATTATGATTTATAATAACCCCAAATAGAAATCAACTCAAATTTTCATCAGCAGTATAATGGATAAGTATATTGTTTACAAAATAACCTTCCATGTATCATCATTGAATATGGATGAACCAACTACATGCAACATCAGTGAATCTCACAAACTTAATATTGAATGAAAGCAGCCAAGCACAAAATTACAGATGAATGATTACACTCATTTAAGTTAAAAAGAAAGAAAGAAAGAAAGAAAGAAAATCTAAATTGTAGTGCATAGTGACTTAGACTGTAAAATTTTAAAGAAAAATATCCTTTCATTATTTAACAAATGGAGATAGAATGACTTCCTTTGTTGGGAAGGAGAGGCCAGTATTTAGAAGGGGAGGCGAGGGGACTTTTTGGGTACTGACAATGTTCTGTTCCTTAGCCTGGGTGGGTATTCACACAGGTGTTTGCTTTGTATATTTAGTTGTATAGCTTTGGTTTTGCTCCTTTCTCTGTGTGAGTGTGTGTATATAAACCTGGGGTCTGACAATTAAATTCACAAACTTGCCACTGTGTACTTACATTGGCAGCCCTGTCCAAACAACTCAGTAAGGTTTCATAATCTTGGTATATCAGTTTCTTACAGCTGTGTTCGTGTCGATATATCACAGTGTATTGCTGAGTGGTGTTCATTATTATTGTTGCATGTTTTTGTGTGCTGTAGCGAGAGTGTTGGAGCTTAAATTAGAGCAACAAACAAACTTATTAAATTTCTTGTGAAACTTGGCAAGAGTGGAAGTTAAATCAGGGACATGTTAGTCCAAGTTGATAGGGATGATGCCATGTAGAAAACCGCAGTGTACAAAGGGATTCAATGTTTTTCTGATGGGAGAGAAAGTGTCACTGAAGAGAGGACAAGGTGGCCAGTAATAAGAAGAACAGACAAAAACACTGCAAACTTTGTCAAGTTGTGTGTCAAAATTGTCGGCTAACTGTGAGAAGCATAGCAGACCAAGTAAACATAGATTGAGAAACAGAAAAACCTTAACTTAAAATCTTGGCATGAGAAAGGTGTGTGCAAAAGTGGTCCCCCCAAAGCACCAATAAACAAAAGCAAAGGAGAGTCAAAGTTTGCCAATACCATTTGGAGAGGCAAAATGATGTTTTGGGTGGTGTTCCCACTGGCGATAAAACAGGGGTATACCAATATGACCCAGAAACTAAGTGTCAAAGTGCACAGTGTGTGTGTGTGTGTGGGGGGGGGGGGATGCTGGATGACTCAGCAGTTTGAACGCTTGTCTTTCAGCCCAGGGTCCGAGGATGGTATCTCAGCCCCAGCCCATGTGGACTCATGCTGAATTAGGGTATGTTCCCAATTTGGTTCTCGTCAGGGCGATCTTCCCATGTGGGAGACCCCTGGTTCAGTTCCTGCCCCAGGTATGCTTCCCATGTAGAAGGCCCCCAGCGGGGGCATGCCTCCCATGCGGGAGGCCCCCAATCCAGTTCCTGCCCTGTGCAGCCCTGCGCCCACCAGTGGAGTGAAACTATATCAAAAATTAATGACAGACAACTGTGGAGGTTGCTCCCAGCAATCCTCTTCTCTCTGGCTCTCTCTGGCTCTCTCACTCTGTTAAAAACAATAAAAATAAATCTTAAAAAAAATGCACAATGGAAGTCAGCCAATTCTCCGTGACCAAAAAAGTTCCATTTGTCCAAATAAACATTCAAAATTATGTCATTAACCTTTTTTGATATCAGAGAGATTGTTTATTATGAATTTGCACCAACTGGACACACAGACAACCAAATTGACTCTTTAGAAGTGCTGAAAAGACAACATAAAAAAGTGAGACCAAAATGACCTGAACTTTTCACCAATACTGATGGTTCTTGGATTACAACAATGCAACAGCTCACACAGTGCTGTCTGTGAGGAATTTTAGCCAGTAAACAAATAACTGTATTGGAACACCCTCCCTACTCACCTGATCTGGCTCCTGATGACTGTTTTCTTTACTCAAAGATGAAGAAAATATTGAAAAGAAGGTATTCTCATGACGTTGAGGATATCAAGGGTAATACAATGATAGCTCTGATGGCAATTCCAGAAAAAGAGTTCCAAAATTGTTTTGAAGGGTGGACTACGCACTGGTGTTGGTGCATAGCTTCCCAAGGGGAGTACTTTGAAGGTGACTGTAATGATATTCAATAATGATATATGTAGCCTTTTTTCTAGAATGATTTTTCAAACTTGTCACATCTTTGTGTGTGTGTGTGTAAAATTTAATAAATGAGGTACATCATTTTAAAATGTAAATTACATACTCTACCCATTTTAAATACAGCAGTAAATCAATTGTCCTTTTAAACACCTGAAATCTTTGATTTAATTATTTTTCTAATAATGCTTTAATTAATCCTTTGTTTAGTTAATTTATTCTGACATTCTCATTCCTATATTACTTTGTATTAATTTGTATCAATGTAAATTAATATTGAATGAGAATCAAATGCTCTGACATTAACTGAATAAGCACCTTGTTAAATTCTTAGATAGCTTTGGGTATTTATTTTGGTTTTAGAACTGACTTCAAATCTATAAATATAGAGAGAGTAATAATACAATTATTGGAGGAATGACATAACAGTTTGTAAATATAATGAAAAGTATTCTTATATGTATCCAACAACCTTACTGCATAACAGAGGTTACTTATAATATATTGATATATTAAAATGAATGTTATGTGAAGCAATTCTATTATTGATATATATAAAAGCATTATCACTAAATATAGGTAACACTGTACCATGGAACAGAGATTTAATTTAATTTAATAAGTTTCTTTCTAAAAATATCATCTGATATTTCTGAGAGAACAAAATTAAGCAATTGGTTTTTAAGCACCTTGAAAAATCCGAGATTTAACCCTGCTTCCAAGCTAACAAGTTAGCTAGACAAAGCCTAGATGCTGGTAGAAGAGGTAAAACTCCTGGGTTAGAAATAAAGACTATCAT
The DNA here is from genome assembly GCA_004027555.1 of Craseonycteris thonglongyai. Lineage (NCBI taxonomy): Eukaryota > Metazoa > Chordata > Mammalia > Chiroptera > Craseonycteridae > Craseonycteris > Craseonycteris thonglongyai. The sequence continues at coordinate 14,916 of PVKE010004782.1, forward strand.
TCAGGTGCTGCAGGCAGTAGAAGCCATCAGCATATTGTGTGTTGGTTTCCTGAGCTCCAATTCCCACAAGCTTAAGAGAAGTGTTGGGTAATATTTGCACACACAGTGGGTGGTGTTACAGGAGAGTAGCTCTGAGTTGAGAAAACTCAAATAAGCCCGCCTGCCCTTTGCTCAGGAGAGAGACACTATCTCTGTCTTCCGAAGCTTTAAGCATATCTATGTTTTGTTCAGATGGAAATATTATCTCTAGCTTCAAGGCTCTTTGAAGGCTATTCACTATTCAGACAGCCTTGAAAAGAGTCTGGAAAAAAGGGCAGGTAGTGCCCTGCTCTAAGACATACAGAAATACAAGAGATCCATGGAGAACTGACTCTCAATGTTGGTTGAAGCCTAAAATCCCTTTATACAGTTGATCTGATATAAACTTTCTTTAATTTCCAGAATACTTGCCCACAACAAAATTTAAAAATTGGGAATTAAATTATTTAACAGTTCATATTACATTCGGAATGTTTTGGAGAGTCATAATCACGTAGTCCAAGAAGGACCTTAAATACATATGTGTGTGTGTGTGTGTGTGTATATATATATATATATTTGTATCACATATATAATATGAGTATAATACACACATGTCTATATGGCTTATTTTCTGTCTCACCAATTAAAATGCAAATTTTTTGAGAATAATAATTATATGTTGCATGTGCATGTGATTTATTCTTTTATTCTGGTTCCTACATTACTTTGCAGTAACTTAATTAATGAAATGGTATAGGTATGCCATCCTTTCTTTATTTTCTTTTCTTTTTGTCAACACCATTGCCATGAGAATAACAACAAAAATTGTTTCTGTAATCTGAGGGTTCTAATAGTCATCAAAGATGACAATATTTTCTTATCTTCAAGATCAGCTACCCATAGAATCTAGGGCAATGTCCAACATATAGTAAATATGCTTGCATTGCAGTGACTTGAACTCAGAACCCCATTCTACAGTTTGTAAGCCAAAAGTTGCTCTTAGTGACATTCCTTTTTCTCAAACGTGTAGACAGTTTTAAGCTTAAAGACTCCCGTTCATTTATGATGATTCTAGCATACAGACGTATAAAACTGAGAAGTCATGTGTCTCCAGGAATATTTGCTTTTTGATGAGATAAGAAATGAGTCAAGGGGTGCTTATTTTTTTCCTTCTTTCAAGACCGTGCCCACTCCCCAACCCCCATGCTCATTTTAATCCTCTTGAATGGGAATTTAGTACCCAGAGTTTATGGTTGAAATACTGTTCGCATAAATTCCTCCGGCTGAATCATGAACACAGTGCTTGGGAACCACTCTGGTCGTTTCTAAATGAAACATTTCTGTTAACAAGAAATGTGGAAAGTACAAAATGTTTTCGTACTCCTTTCACATCAAAATGATCTCCCGCTGGAACTAGAAAATACGTGTCAATGTGAATGACCGTCTACAAAGGCTATTCCTCTGGCCGCTCGGGGGTCTTGCACACAAAGGGTGAGGGACAGAGCCATGTGGGCAGGGGGAGGCGTCGCTGCCCCGCCTGGCCAGGTGCTGTCTGCCGGGGTAGCCTGCTGTGGGGTAGGGTCAAGGAGCAGGCTAAACTTGGGGATCCGGATATTCGAATGACACCCAAATTGCTGCCCTACCCAAAGGAGCCAGGGGAGAGAGGCGCGTAGTGTCTGCGCGAGCTGAGCGCGTACGCAGCAGCGAGACCTGCGCTGGGATAGAGGAGTCGGGCTGAGCCGAGTGCTGTTTAGCAGCCGCCGCAGCGGCAGCCGCCTAGGGGGCGCGCCTGACTCCCGCCGCCGGGCGCGCCCCGCCAGAGGCCCCGCGCCCCGCACAGCGCCAGCCCCGCCGCGCCCACCGCCCCGGCGGCCCCGGGCGCACAAAGGCGGCGGCCGCCCGCGTGTCTTCTCAATCCAGGCGTTCGATTCCCGCGTTCCCTCCTTCTTCTCTCCTGAAGGCGAGCATGGCAGGGCCGGGAGAGGACCCGGGACAGCGGTGGCCCTAGCTCTGCACCCCCATCCCTCCTGCGGGGAGTGGCAGCGGGCTGCTCGCGGACCATGTGGTCACGGCTGCTCCCCGGTGCGTCTTCGGCCCCAGTTCCCGCGCCCGCCCCTCCTCGCTGCTGGATCCAGCCCACCGAGAGACGTGGATGCTGCTGTCGCCGCCGCCGCGGAAGCAAGGAGTGCCGCATTGCTTTAGCGTGCCCTCCTCCGGGTGTGCTGGTACGAGTCGTCTGCTGTTCCTTCTCGCTTGCTCGGGGGTTTCATAGAAAAGGTAGAGACATTTTGATTTCATTCTCCACTGTTCTTCTCCATCTCCCCCCAACCCCTCCAACACACACACCCTACATTTGTAACGGACCTTCCCGGAGAGACCCCACAGGCCTCCCGCGGCAAGTCCGTTGAAATAAAGGGCTGGAGGAAGGCAGAAGTTGGGGTTGGGGTCGGGGGAGCCCACACTGGTGCCAACGCCACCAAAAACCCTTCTGGTGTCTTATGAGATCACGGAGTATCCAAGAGGGGAGGAGGGAAGGTGAGCTATCTGCGGAGTCGGCACCTCATTGGTTTGGATAATACTTGTAAATAAAATTCCACAAATGTCTTTTAAACAGAATCTTTGAACAAGCAGAAGGAGAAATAAGCTCCTTTCCCCCTTCTTTCTCTCTTTTATTTCCTGGCAAAGACGCTCGCCCCTCCCGCCTGGAGCTCAGCGCGGAAGAGCTGCCTTATTATTAATCAGAATTCCCATCGTTATCCCTGGCAGGAGCTTCCTGCAGCCGGATCGCAGAAGCACCACTGCGCCGAGGCTGAGATGCGCCTGGGGGCTGTTTTTGCTACATCTTGGGAGAGAAGAGGACAGGACCAAGATCAGCGCCCCCCGTGCCGGGTGCGATCTGGGGTGTTTTGTTAGGAGAGCGGAAGGACGAGAAGAGGGGTGCTGGGACCGACAGGGGTCCACATTTTTTGTTTTTCAAGAAAAGGGACGAGGGAACCAAAGTGGGGGCGTTGTTTTTAGAGGGGAGGGAAATAAGTTTAAGTCCTTCATAGAAAAGCTGTGGAAAAGCAGGAGCAACAGGATCCTTGATTGGACACCAGGACAAATCGTTTCCTGTAAAGAAGAGGAAGCAGGCCGGCAGCACCGAGGTCTGGGGCTCAGAGTGTGGGGTTGCCCAGGGCCGGGTTGGTTGTGGGACAGTCAGCAAGAGGAAGGGAAGGCCCAAGGACAAGTAGCACAATGACTCACTTACAAGCTGGGCTGTCTCCTGAGACCCTGGAGAAGGCGCGCCTGGAGCTCAACGAGAACCCAGACACACTGCATCAGGACATCCAGGAGGTGAGGGACATGGTCATCACCAGGCCGGACATTGGCTTTCTGCGCACGGATGATGCCTTCATCTTACGCTTTTTGCGGGCCAGGAAGTTCCATCACTTTGAGGCCTTCCGCCTCCTGGCCCAGTACTTTGAGTACCGACAGCAGAACCTGGATATGTTCAAAAGCTTCAAGGCCACAGACCCGGGCATCAAGCAGGCACTGAAGGATGGCTTCCCCGGGGGGCTGGCCAATCTGGACCACTATGGCAGGAAGATTCTAGTCCTTTTCGCTGCCAACTGGGATCAGAGCAGGTAAAATCCTAAGCCCAACTGGTATTAGGGATACTTTTACTCTCCCATTTTCCAAAAGATAGCCTCGCTATTATAGCTTGGATGGTTTTATGTGGTTGGGAAAAAAAGAGATACTCAAACTGACAAATGAGTTTTTGGTGGGCACGTTGGGGTAGGAGGAATGCTTTTATTTATTTATCTTTTTCCTTTGAAACTCTTGCTTCACTACCACCCAGTTTTAAGTGCTTCCTAAACCACACTATTGGGCTGCAACCTAAAATCATTTAACTTCTAAAGAAAGCTGAGACATTTTTCACTTCCTGAATAAGTTTACTGTTCTGTGGAGAAATTAGTATTGAGGATGGAGACAACTTTTTCATCTTTCTTCTAAAGAAATTCTTAAAGTAGAATTATCATCATCATCATCATCTCTCTTTAATACTGAGATCTTAGTTTTTAAGAATAGCCTGGCATTCAAGCAGGATCAAGTAGTTTTATTGCTTGGGAACCTTACTGCTTGATGAAGTGTAGATGAAGGAATAATATGACACATGTCACTTCAATGCAAAGGAAGAGTTGCCTCCTCTGTCACTGAGCATGCCTGCTGATGCTGAAATAAAGGCGGACTGGTGTGCTTGTTCTACACCTGCTACTAAATCTAGAGAATATGTTTTCTGTCTGATGTGATTTTTCATCTTTGGGAAGGAACTGGAACGGGTTCAGATATGTCAGTTGGGAGATTTTGGGAGCTCTCTTGCTTTTTTGAGTGGATGAAAAATAGTAGTCTTCTTTAATTTACATTATGATAGAAAAAGGCAGAGAGTGACTCTTCTACTTCCTCTATCAGAATTCTTTACACAGACTGAAAAATATAAGAAATTATAAAGGCTCTTGTGTGAGGTAGTTTTAATTAAGCTCAGTTAATATATTTCATGGAACTTAAAAATGTTATCAGAACTATGAATTGTAAGAAGCTGGTTGTTAAAACTGGTGTATTATTGATTCTGTGAATGTTGACTTTTGATACATCTGGTTAGTTTCAAACTTTAAACCATCTCTGGAGCAATTGTAGAAGACTTTTCAGTGACTGAGAAATGTAACATTTTAACAGGCTTATACCCTTTCTTTAATTCGTCATCTTTTCTCTGTAATTCTAGGTGGAGAACTACCATGATTTTTAAAGGAATCATATAAAGACAAACTACTATCAGAAGAATCATGAAATTACAAAGCTAAAAAACTCATAGAGTTAGGTATTGAGGGGGAATGGTGTTCCATTATTTACTTTGGTCAGTTATAGAGATCACACTCTACTTTTTATTTGGTAGCAAAGTTTGCAGGACCCTGAAATGCCATCTTTTGACCAAATTTTCTTTAAAAAGCTTTTTTTTTTCCATCTGAGAAGTATGTGATAGGGTCATGCAAACTAATGATTGCATATATCAAAACAGAAAAATTTTCAAGAAAGAACCTAATATCTATGTGTCAGTTAGATTGGGACTTCATTTATTGAGCTACAATGCAGTGGGAACAGTGGAAACTTTATATTTAAATGTATAATATCTAAAAGTCTCTTAAAGTTACTATGGGGAGATAGACTGCATTTAGGGAGAAATGCATTTATATTAGACCTATTTTTATATGGGAACTAATAGTCACACTGATTCATAAACCTAATTAAGATGGAAATCACTTATAGCTCTCATGTACACAGGAAGCTGATTATTCCAGATTACTAAAGCCGATATGTTTTTGTTCTCTATCTCATACTTTTATACAAAGGATAGGTCACTAGTACCGGTACCGGTAATCAAAATCTATCTCCCTGGAAATCTGCAGTGGGAGGGAATTTAGTTATTTATTTAATTTTTTTCAAGATTTATTTTATTGTTTTTGACAAAGAAAGAGACAGAGACAAAGAGAGACAGAGAGAAAGGGGAGAGCCCAAAGCAGTCTCCGTAGTTGTACGTCATCAGTTTGGGACATGGTTTCATTCCACACAGGTGGACGGGGCCACACAGGGTGGAAACCTGGCTCGGGGCATCTCTCATGGGAAGCTTGCCCCGGCAAGAGCTGAAGTGGGGGCACACTCCAGTTCAGCATATGGGTCCATACAGGCCGCGGCTGGGACTGGGACTGGGACTCAGTCCTCGGACCCTGGGGCTGCAAAGCTAGTACTTAACCCACTGAGCCATCCTGGCTTCCCTGGGAGGGAATTTATTAACTGGTATATAAAACTACTTTATGAAATCTACACAAAATCTTAAATATTAAAGAATTTTGAATAGGTGAAATTAAAAAGGAGAAGCTGTGTCCTATAAAAATACTCTATCAGAATGTATAGACTGATAGTTGTGAATCTGATTTCTATGGTTGGAAATGAACAGGCATAATCAAGAAGTTATAGTACCTTAAGGTCAAAAGGTATACAAGTTATTTAGAGCTTGTCTAAACACACACACACACACACACACACACACTCTCTCTCTCTCTCTCTCTCTCTCTCTCTCTCTCTCTCTCCCTTCTTCGTGCCTACCTCCCATCCCAGATCTATACATACCCAATAACAAGGACTTGTGGATAAACAGGACTATCCTCTTGACATCATCTGCAAACCTTTATCATTGGGATATGTGCGTAAGAACTGCCCTGAAACCTGCAAGACAGCTGCGTTTATGGCAGTACTAGGATGTCACTGGCCTTTCTCCTCCCTTTGGCCTGAATCCCCTTTCTTCTTTCACTCTGGGACCTCAAGTCTTATTTGACTTGATGCCTACCATCTCCTCAGATGTTCACCCAACTATTGCTCTGTTAGGTGAACATGCCACATGCCAAATTCTCTCATTTTTTCCCTGTTCTACGAGTCAGATATTATCATTCCCCTTTTCTGATTCTGGAAACCCAAATAACCTGGGTCTCTTGAGAAGTCTGTTCATCTAAATATTATGCTGACCACCTTCTTTGAGTTGTCAGTGAATTACCTGGCTTTTAGCAACTTAAAAAAAAGTAGCATTGTTTTAAAGAAATCAAATAGCATTGTTTTAAGGAAACAATAGGTGAGAATGTCCACAATTACAATTACACATGGAAATTCCAGACATGCAGTAGAAAAAAATGCCCCCCTTTATTTGGAAAATTAGGTTATTTCCAACTTCCTAAAAAGAAAAGGAAGGATTTTAAAATAAGTTTTGAAGAACTTTGTAAAAACCTGTGAAGTAGTTGATCTATATAACATCCACAACAACAAGACTAAGCCTTATGTTATTATCTGTATTATAGCACCTGAACTAGAGTTAATGCTCATTAAATATTTGTTGAGTTAAACTGAGTTGCATATCTTTTACAAAAAATTCTAAATAGAAAATTATGTGATATATATTTTTTATTATATTAAATTTGTAGGACAGTTTTCTGTGCTCCTTAGAAGACTGGAAATAGTAAATGTGTGTGAGATGGTGACTATAAATAAAGTAAAATTGACTGCAATGTAATGCAGGTCAGTTTCAGGTTATTGAATTGGACCATTTCCAAAGCCTTTACAAGAGACATTAAATCTTCAGGAAGACAAGGTAAAATAATATTTACACTGTACTCAGCTTGAAATAAATCTAAAAAAAAAAAAATGAAACTACTGAAATGTCAAAATGACTTTCAGTGTGGTCTGTGGAACTTTTTAAAAAGAATAGAACAGTCTCAGCTGACTTATTACATTTATTGAGCAGGCTAGCCTTGGAAAAGATTCATAGAATTTTATCTCCTTTCTTTCAGTGTAACATTTCTGAAAACATAAGTAAATTTTACAAGATTAGAAAAAAATTGGATTGTTTTAGTGCCTCACTAAGATGTAGTAGCCCTCTGTGTATCAAATACTATATTTCCTTTCTGAGTGATGGTTCCCTGCTTAGGACTCAGCAGATACCTTCAATTGTCCACCTGATTTCCACAACAGAATGTGAGGATAATTTACTGTGAACCTAGGAGAGATGATACTACCTTAAGAAAAGGAAGTTTGGAATAAAAAGAGATCATGAACTAGACCCTAGAGCATGAAGCAGGTATCTGAAAAAATCAAAATCTACTGTCATATACTTATTGGGAATATTCATGAGTAAATTGTATTACCTGACATGTAATAATGACATATATTCTGATAATTTGCCTGTAATTTTTCAGTTAGCCTGTAAGTATTATCTTACCTCATTAAATTTATAAAGTAGTTCTCTATATTGTAGTACAATACACAATGATTTATCAGGAATATGCTTAATAACTATTAGTAAATAATTAAATACAGCTAAACTAAAATGATTCTTAATATAGTGACAACTCAGAAAGCACTATCTTGCAACACTGGCTTGTCATAATGGACATTGATTATCACTTAGAATATTGAAGATCTGGAAAGGGTAGAAGGCTGACTGGTTAGACATTGCTATGATCCTGAAATTTAACTGGGAATTTGCCTAAAACATGTATTATTGTCAGTTTGTTTGTTTATTTTGTGTACTTTTCCATGAAAAGGAAAATATAGAAATCGTCAACAATTTGCAGCTTCAGTTGAATTATGATGCTCCCATTTATTCAAATAATGGGACCAATCTCTAAATTGAAAGGTTTATGGTAATGATAGAATAAAATTTTAAAAATAACCATAGACTATACAGATTTGCTTTAATCCCAGCCACAAAGCTTTACTCTTCTGGCAAATATACTAAAAAAAAGTAAAATATAAAATAATATAAAATAGGGGAAGCTGGGATGGCTCAGTGGGTTAAGCGCTCACTTTGCAGCACCGGGACCGAGTATTGAATCCCAGCCCCGGCCCGTGTGGACCCATATACTGAACTGGGGAGTTCCCTCAGTTCAGTTATCTCTCTGTTTCTGTATCTCTCTCTCTCTCTTTCTGTCAAAAACAATTAAAAAATAAATAAATAAATCACTAAAAAAAATAAAAATATTATAAAATAAAAATGACTAGGAATAGATTAAAGAGTCAAGGGCAACTAACTAGATAATTATGGAGAGATACTCCTACTTGGTTATCTTAAAAACAAAAAAAAACAAACAAAGATTTAATTATTTATTTTTTGGCCTGATTTTTCAATACTTCTTGGCTCAGCTGATTAAAATATTAAATATTTCTCAACTTACTCCTTCATAATGTCATATATCATGAAGGATCAGGAATATTTACCTGTAAAATTCTGGAGGCATTGCTGTGCTATATTTTGGGCAGAATTTGAGATTAGGTCAAAACTAGAAATTGCAAGTGTGGACTCCAGATTGCAGGGGCTGTGTTCCAGAAGAGTTTCTGTATTGCTTTTTATTGTTTTGTTTTTAATAGAGATGCTCTTTTTTAAAAAATGCTGTGGAAACAATAGCGTATTCCAAACTGTGCTCTTGGTTCCTACAATGCAAAATGGGAATGAAAAAAAAATTATCCTGAGAAGCATTAGTGGAATATTGGAAGACATCTCTGAGAAAAATAGGACAGTCTCTAAAAACTGGGGCAATTATGAAGTAATTAGTGAAATATTTCTGAAATGACAAGAAAGACTAAGATTCTAACCTTCAGTAGGACGTTGATTGGGTCTGGCCTGAGCCAAGCTATTTTCACATTTCAAATATGCAACTTTAAATAAAGTTCAAGCAAAGTAAAGAATTTGAGGTTAATACAGCACATTGAAAGAATACTGCAAAAGAAATGTTTAAAGATGTTTTAAAACATTAGCCAAGTTAATAAATTAATTGATTATCTTTAGTAAATTAATGTTTCCTTCATTCTGGGAAAAAAGATTGAGCTCTTTTATGCACTGAGGGCAGGCACATGTATTTTATTACATAGTAAGCAGCACTACTGACATGAAAAGAATGCCTCTGTATGCTGGGTTCTTAAACATGAAATAAACTGAGTTAATGCTACTCATTTTCAATCAATTTGTTTAAAAAAAAAAGGTACACTTTAGTTAAGCATTTGCTACATACATAGAAATTTAGTAGGTGCAAGGAGCAAATAAAGACACAAATAACACATTCTTTGTACCATCAAGGGTCATATAACCTCTCTGGAAAGAAAAAAGTTGAAAAATGAAGTAACTACCAGAGAGGTTGTTAAATGCTGAGTGAGGGTAATATTTGTTATTGCTGGAAGTTCAGGGTACAGGGCCAGCTGGGGGCTACTCAGTGTTGTGTTAGAGAACCTATTTGGTTAACTGAATTCAACCTTTTACTGTTTCATTTTAATTAATTAATTAACTCATTTATTCATTTTAAAACACTTTCATAGCATGTGTCAGGAACTCTTCTAAGCACTTACCAAACATTAATTTATTGAATCTTTATTACAATCACTAGAGGTAGGTCCTGTTAATGTCAACATTTTGCAGACTAGGAAACTGAGGCACAGAGAAGTTAAAGTATTTCATAACCAGTGAATTGGACAAACTTCTTTTGTGTGTATAGACAGCAACACACATCTAGAAAAAATATACAATTAAATGTAATTATGTGTAAAAAACAGGCTCTGATAATTAAAAAATAATCTATGGTTTAGAAAGTTTTGATTAAACATCAGAATATAGGCAACTAGGCACAGATAGTTAAGTTGCTAAAATAAATCTTCGGAAGGCAAAGATGGTTCTAAGCAGACACGTGCTTAGAGTAGTCTGTCCAGAAAGGAAGGTTTGCCTTTCTGGTGTGTTTGTACTTTTCCAACACAATTCTGCTTTATTTTGGTGACAGTGGGTGCACAGTTTTTAAATCTTTTTTTTTCAAAGAAAGATATTTTTTCCTCTAGATGTTTTATTTCCAGTGATTCTCTTGTTCTCACTCACCTACATTCCCATAGCAGTAAAATTAACGCAAAGCTCAGGCAGATAATTTTCTGTACTTAGTGATGGAAACCAGATACATGAATATTTCAGAATTCATATTTTCTCTAGGGTTTGTAGACTTATCTGCTTCCCATCCCAACTCTTATGAATGTCTTGTTGCTTTTTCTCCACTAAAGTCCCCTGCAGGGCCAGGCTAGACTGTGTCCATGGCACCATGTTGGTACTGACTCCCTGATCTATCTTCTGACACACATTATGCCGCTGAGACATGAATAATTGGATCAGCTATTCATCAAACTCTGTTCTAGGTATGAGACCCCATAGGGAATGGAGAGAACTGTGGTGTCAGAAAGATCTGGCTTCTCATCTAGGCTCCCATTTTACCCCCATGGTGATTCTGGCAAATTGCTTAAATTCTCTAAGACCTTGTGTATTCATGTCTAAAATTCTCTGAGATCTCATCTGAGTTCTCATCTTCAAAATAATGGGGACAAAGTCAAGCACTGAAACTTTGGGCTTGTTTTCAGATTAAGATAATGCATTTGAAATTCCTTTGGAAATTTTAAATAACACAGAATTATTATCATTACTCCTCAGTAATATAAAACACAATAGATGGGTTCATCAATTCTCCCACACTGATACTTGGAGGCATTAATAAAGGTAATTCTTCTTTTGTCTCCCATGGCACCTTTCTAAGAGGAAGTACTTCGGACCTGGCATAATGAAAATTGACGGGCGAGGGCAGCCTTAATAAAGAATTTAATAATGGCTGCCTGATTTAGTGACAAAAAGGAATTGCTTAATGTTGTGTTGCTCACTGTGATGCCAAGATGCCAGTTTTTCCCTGTCAGGATGAAAAAAAGGACTGGAGAGTAAAAAGGAAATAACCTGTTTGTGATTTAGATTGCTATTTGCACTGATTATAAGCTGTGGGGTAGAGGATGAGACTCTGTAAACCCCAGGAGAAAAGCATAGGCCAGGTAGCTCTGCACTCCCGAATCTTGCATGGTCAGTGGCAGAAGCTTCCTTTCTCTTGATTGCACAGGTAGTAAATAGGAGAAACAGATGTGAAAATCTTCTAGTTTTTCCATATTGTAGCAGCTTTGATCTCTATTGAGAGCAATGGTCCAAATCGGCTGGTGTCCCAGTTGTAAAATCCTTTATTGGTATCATTATTTCTTACTATCTGTGCTATGCATTATTCCTTTCCAAGTCAATTTCAGAGTCAGGCTTTTTAGTTAATGCTATTTTGGGAAGCAGAGTCGAGAGTCAAGAGCTGCATTAAAAGACTCGTTTGTTATTTATGGCTTTCTTTCAACATGCAAGGAAAGAATAGAAATGGTGGAGCTCCTACAGTTGGGGTGGAAATCCCGAACATGAACATGTGGAATACTAACTGTAGTGACAATTTATAAATTGTAACAGTTAAAAATAATTTCAGAGAGAAGAATGATGGTGGGATTCCTGAAGAGAGAAAATTCATAAAATGCTCTATTTCTTTGGAAGATATTTTACAGACTTTGGCAAGATATTGTTTAATAGTGTTCCGCTTAGGAATAACCTGCTGAGCTGCTAATGGTAGTAATGTGACATGTTTGACAACAGAGGACTGACTGGAGTGACAAGAGTGGTTGTGACTTGCCCTTTAAATTCAGTTAACTAGTGTGTTTTTATATTTCTTTTCTTAAACTTATACATTAATGTGATTTACATAAAGATCATTTAATTCTCTTCTTGGGGCAAGATATTAAAATTTAAAACTTGGCTAAGTTTACTCTTGAAAACTTCGCAAAAAACCTGCTTTTCTTAATTGCTGATCCTAGGATTTGCTTAATTTTTGTTTCTTTGGAATAATATGTATATAAATTTTTCTCTTGATATTGACACAGTTTTGTAAAACCATACTTAACGTGTGTTACTTAAAACAAATTATTTCTTCTTTTCATCCCTTACTGGTGCCATGATTTATTCATACTACAATGCATCATCCTTTCAGAACTGATTTCAGATTCATTTTACTTAAGGCTATTTTAGTATTAATGCTATTTGGTATTCTTAGAGATAACAAGAATGATCACAATTAAGAAAAATTTCTGAGTTGGACTTTTTTAATTTTTAATTTTCTTTACCATGGTATTATTATAAGCTTCAGAAATTAAAATAACTATTTTTTTAAGAGGAAGGTCTACATTTTAACCAAAAGTATAGCATTCTCCAGCTTTTCAGTTTGTGTGGGTTTATAAATTTTGAATCATAATATTGTATTAAGCTGTTATATTAAAAAAGAGAGAGGCCAGCTATAAAGTGACAAAGGTATTCAGCCACACATATTACATAGACTTTTTAGACAAGTAATAGAGTTCTACAAAATTTTATTTTCTTGTGTATTCAGAAAGTATTTAGGGATATCATGTCCTTAGGACTATAAATTATATATATACATTTTTTTTTCCAGAGATTAAAAATAACCCCTTGATCCTTGCCTTTTACAATAGTAATAAGCTATGTAAAGATCATCATTAAGTTTTTAAGTAAAAGATAAAAAAAATATTTGTTACTTCTGATGATACCCTGACTAGTACACCATGTCTGTGGTTACCATTGCAACAAGTATTATGCTGTGTGCATTCCAACCAACCAGCATATATAATACTACATCTGCTGTATACCTAGCATAGTGCAAACGCTTCCACCTGAATCATGTCTTTGACTTCCATTCCTGCCCCCATCACCCACTCTCTACCACTGCCAGTAAGATATAGTGAGATGAGAGTAGGTACATTTTCTCAGGTAAGGGAACCAAGCCTCACACTTATAAATCAATGACATATCTAGGGCCACACAGCTGATGAGGGACAGATAAGAGATTGCATCTTGAAATCTTCTGACACCATACTCCATACTCCATGCTTGGTTAATGCTGGGATCCAAGAGCGATCCTATTCCACAGTACTGCACCGATTTTGCAGATACAAACATGAGGCTCAGAGAAAGTAAAAATTCATTTGAAGTTTCACTGATAATTATTCCTTCCTTTCTGAACTACTATGCTTTTCCATTCATCTCCAAATGTTTTTAGAAGTAAAAGCAGAATTACTCCCTCACATGTACTTACTGTCTCATACTGTCTTCCTCATGAGACTGTCACTTCCACTAAATGCCAGTGATTTCTATTCCTCATCCACCAACCTCCACACCCTATGTCTTTCTGAGGGCCCCGTGTTTCCTGAGGTCACTATTTCTTTCTCTAGCTTTTCCTGGACATCTCTACTTAAATGTCTGAGGGAAAAAACAACTCGAAATGCAGGGTGCTCAAAAATTGAAATGGTTGAAATATTTCATAAATTTGCTGATTCATTTAAAAATGCTGAGATCCCTTTCTAAGAGTAATTATCTCCTTTTTCTTTCAACTCTGACTTCATTGCTTCCTTCACTTCCTTGAATGTATATGCTTTTGATTCTGGAATTTTCAACCTTGAACTCTCTCTTGAGTTTAGGATCTACTTTTTCAGAGGTATAATTGATATCTATTGGCTGAACTACATGTTTCTCAATTACAACAGGTCCTATTCCAAACTCTGCCTTTCCAGCCATCCTCAGCTATATCCTCATTTTTGCATTACCATATTGATTTTGACTACAGATATTACTATTTAGGCTCTGAAGCTTGAATCTGTGTCATCCTTTATACTCTTCTCTCAATCTTAGTCCCCACATCTATTGTCAAATTTTAATGAGTTTACTTCTGAAATATTTTTCAAATTTGCCTTATCTCTATTCTTAGCTCCACTGCCTTTGTGACTAGCTCCAATTAGTGATTCTGTGCTCTAATCTAGTTCATTTTATAGGAACATAAGGTACATTTATTGGATTTCTACTATGTGCCAAACACTGTGCTAAGGTGTAAGGCAGAAAAAATATACACACTTAACCACTAAATTCAAATGGCCTGCATTAAATAGAAAGGTGATTTTTCCCATTTGTGCTCCTTGATCTTGCTTTCTTTCTGTCTGTACACCTTTCCTTCTTTCTTTTATCTTTATGATAGAAACTCAGTACTAGTGATAAAAATCTGTTGGCACTTTTAACCACAGCTGTTCACATGTACTGTTTTTGTTTATTGATAAGCGTTCTCAGATCTCATTCTCAAAAATTTTGAATATATGGCTATGAAATGTCAGTATTATTGAGAACATTCTTGAGCTATTTGAAAGCACTATGCTTAATTTTTAGGGTAGTTGAAATGAGATTTTAGAAAATCATAGGAAAGCCTAGAGGTAAAGCAAATGGTTATAAAATATGAAGTTAACTAGTATTTTCAAAAGCTTTGTAGATTCTTCTTCTTCTTTTTTTCAATATAATGCATGTTAAAATCTGGTATATCCTCTGAGTGCAGCAAAACAAGTTCCTCTTCAAAGAAGATTTTTTTTAAACAAAATCATTTTCTTAACATTCCTGAGGTATTTTGAAATGAGTTTTTAGTGTGCTAAAACTTTATATAGTTTCTACAGAAGTGGTTGTCAGATTTAATGTAGTACTTTTATGTTGCTAATAGGTACACACTGGTGGATATTTTGCGTGCAATCTTACTGTCTTTAGAAGCCATGATTGAAGATCCTGAACTTCAGGTGAATGGATTTGTTTTGATCATAGACTGGAGTAACTTCACCTTCAAGCAAGCCTCTAAACTTACACCCAGCATGCTGAGATTGGCTATTGAAGGCCTTCAGGTAAAAGTTTATAGATTACCTACTGTCTTGGTCCCCTGTGTTTGTGTGTGTTAGAATATCTAATGTGTTAGAATAACAATATGTCTTATTTAAAAAATGAAAACAAATTTTTATATAGTTTTCAAGCACAAGCATTAAAACACTAACTGGACAAAGGATTGTAGGTGGAAAGCTGAAGGATGTGGGCCTTTTCATAGATGAGGATTTATAATACTTGGCATAAGTCTTCGTTAAGCCTAAACATAAATATGGGTGATCACATAAGGTTGTTCATCTTGATAATCACAACAAGTGACATAATTTGGATTTTAATTATTAGCTTTTCAGGCTTTTTTTTTTGTGTATATTAATTAGTTAAAGGTTTGCTCTATTATTTCATTTAACTTGGTGAATTTATGAGGTTATGTGTAATCTTTCTATGTTGCCTAAAAGGCTGTTGGAATGTCAATCAATATGTTTTTTGATCTCCAAGATATGAAACCACTGTTTTACATTACTTTCCTAGACTTAATTGGATTTTTTTTTCTGGTGGAAGGGCTGTGTCACATAGAATTTATATGTATATATAGGAATAGTGCATCTTTCAATGAGTGACATTTAAATAGCTGAGAATTATAAAATAGAAAATCAATGATTATTTAGTGGTGCATCATAAACCTACTATTGACAATTTCCTTTTAACTTTTATGATGTGATGTCCTTCTTCTGCTTACTCTTTACTTTGGTTCATGTTACATTTTATACAATATTTATAGAATAAAATAAAATTAAAAAACCTTGCA
Organism: Craseonycteris thonglongyai; assembly: GCA_004027555.1. Taxonomy (NCBI): domain Eukaryota; kingdom Metazoa; phylum Chordata; class Mammalia; order Chiroptera; family Craseonycteridae; genus Craseonycteris; species Craseonycteris thonglongyai. Next base: position 30,890 of record PVKE010004782.1, read on the forward strand.
AATTAACTTTTGAGTGACATTATTCAGTTTTTATTCTCTGTATGTTCAAAATACATTTTAGAAATCTGTAAGTCAACAGTTATTTTTTGTAATGTTTACCACTGAAAATATCACTTATTTTAAAAACTGTAACCTTATGATATCTGTCATTTATTAGGCCAAGAGGTTACACTTCTTTTTTCTTTTATGTTAAATAAGCTGAAATTATTAGAGCAGACTCCATAATAATTTCTGACTGTGTCTATTGACACCTTAGTTGATGGCTGATTACTCCTTAAAAATGAGCCATTTCTTCAGATGGCAGGACATCTTAGCTAAATTGAATTCATAGTTTCAATTTTGCCTCTACAGTGACTAAGACACACTGGTCCTTTTTCTCTGCATAGGTTTTTCCTGGTGGAGGGTTCCTGACTCGCTCTTAGTGATTCACCCTTGCTTCTAATATCTCTTTTTTGTTTTAAACTCCATAGAAACAGTTAATAACAGTTGGGACAGGGCACATGTTTGTGAGGAATAGGATAACATATTTGGAAATGTGTATATCATGTTGAATCAGTCCTAATTCTGCTGTATTGTCAGCAGTTTATAAAGTGCTTTTTTATTTTGTAAAGAAAATTGGCTACCACCAATTTACTTAACACAGAATAATAACCTAGATTTTAAGAACTGCTATCACTATTTAACCTGTGTCTTCTTCTCTTTGCACTAAGGGCAGACAAGGCTTTTAGCTGCATGAAGGACTGGAGAACTCATATTCTTCCCAAGAAATTTAAAAAACCACCTTAAGAAAAGACTCAGTGTTTTGCTATTTGCCAACCTACACACTGTGTGGAGATATTTAGTATGATAGTAATGTGAGAAGTCATTGCAGGAGAAAAACCTGGCAAATTAGGCATGTTTGGGAGCTTCTCCATTAACCATGGACACTTCTTTAAGAACTATGTCTTTAAGAACTATGACTTCTTAAAGAAGTCAACACTTCTTTAAGAACTAAATGTTAGCACAACAGGAGTTAGGGTCAGATTTAATCACTGCACTTCCGCTGGAGAGGAAGATGGTTCCCTGCCCTGCAAGGGCCTGCACTGGCTGCATACAGAGAACAGCCATATCTCTAGTTCCGATAAATGTCTTGATCCCCTCTGCTTTCTCTCAGGACCCAAACTGAGTGACAGGGTTGATTCCTCTTGGTTGCCAGTTAGGAAGCCAGTTAAAATAAGGGAGCTCTTCCTGCCAGTAAATTTGACATGATATGAACCTTTGAAATTCAGTGTTTTCTCAAGTTTAATCTGATTTTTAAAATGTTCTATATCTATGTTTAAATCTACATCTATGCCTATGTCTGTGTCTCTATCTAAAAACAACGATAATTGAATAGAATTATAAGATGTGCTAAAAACATTCCACTATAATAAGCATGATTTCTCTATTTAGTTTTATGTTGAAGTTATATTTTCTGACTTTCCTAATCAAGTTTGTTTTTCTTTATTCTTTTTTTGATTTGATATGTGAGAAATATTATTATGCATTGATATGTGTTTCATGAAGAAAATGAATAAACTTATATTCAAAATTTACATATGAACATAAAATGTTTGATTTAGGTAACTGAACACAACTACCACCATCACCAAGACAACCAACATCACCATAATAATAAATCTCTCTGATTAACCTAATTAGGGAAATTAAGAGCTGAGAATATTTTAAATAACTCGGTGATGATTTATATCATGTCATAATTCCACTATAATATGTTACTTTTACTTAGGCAAACATAAAAAATATTCTAGGAAATTGAACCAAAAATAAGAAAGCCAATGAATGGGTCTAGTTGCAGAGGGGAAATTTACTTTAATGGTGTATATTATTAATGGGATGTAATTGTTTTTTTTTTAATTTTTTATTATTATTATTATTCACAGGGAGAGAGACAGAGAGAATGGGGAGGGCCCAGAGCAGTCTCCATAGTTGACAGCATTAGTTTTCCATATAGTTTCACTCCACAGGTGGGTGTGGGGCTGCGCAGGGCAGGAACTGGGCCGGGAGCCTCCCGTATATGCCCCGGCAAGAACTGAACTGGGAGCACACCCCAGTTCAGCACATGGGTTCACCTGGGCCGGGCCCGGGATTTGATTCTTGGGCCCCGGGGCTGCAAAGTGAGCATTTAACCCGCTGAGCCATCCCAGATTCCCCTAACAGTGTTTTGAAGAGCCACCACATCTCTTCCTCTTGAGGTGACAGTATAACCTTTCTATCTGCACACACCAGTCCCTTTTTTTCCCCAAGCAGAAAAAAAGTATTTTGTTTTATTATTATTTTTTAAATTTATTTTATTGACATTGGGAGACAGAGAGTTAAGGGGGAGGGCCCAAAGCTGTCTCCATAATTTTACATCATTAGGTTTTCAACATAGTTTTATTCCACACAGATGAGCGCCTAGCCACACAAGGCGGGAACCAGGCTGGGGGCTTCCTGCATGGAAGGCACACCCCTACAAGCCTGGGGCTGAACTACATAGTATCTCTCTCCAGTAGGAACTGGATTGCCCCCTCACCCTTCACTCCCACACACACATAGGAAGCACATAAATCTGCATGGGCCAATACCAGGACTCGATCCTCTGACCTCAAGGCTGCAAAGGAAGCACTCAAACTGCTGAGCCATCCCAGCATCACCCAGAAGAGTATTTTGAGTGACTCAGGTGGAGATGGCACCTGATACCTTGAATAAAGATAAAGACCATTGCTAGAAGATCCACCCACGATCATAGTACACGGTTAATAGAGAGACAATATAGAAGGGTAGAAATAGAATGAGCTTAAAGGCCGACAGACCTGGGTTTGGAAGACAACCCTGTCATATCAAATACTTGGGCAAATTCCTGAACTTGTTTGCATTTTTATTAGTCTGTTTGTTTATAACTGTTTAAAAGTCTTATATTAGAAATAATACATCTGGTACCCAGTAAGTAGGTGATATTAATGTTCAAAGTGATTGATGTGCATGAGCTCATTTTTCAGGTGCCATGTATTTCTGCATGTGTGCTGGTTTGCTCATAATTCAGTGACTACCTAGACTGTGAAGACTTAAATTTGATTGACTTTGGGAATCTGAATAATAACATTATATTCTTCTTTGAGTGTTCAGATTGTAGATACACAGATTGCATTAAAAAATATACCTGGCATATTTAGAAAATCACTTTACTATATGGTTAAATAGCATCTAGATATCTTCATGGTAGATGCCAAGTAAAATATTTTTTTCATGTTGAAAGTCAGGCAAAATTTGGAATATTTCACCTGGTGAAAATTACTCTTTCTTTTGGGAGAAGGTTCAGGCATAGTTGGAAAGGTGGTAATTGTGGAGATATCCTTGACCTTGAGAGCTGAGCAAGAGTTTGCTAAGTGGACAAAGACAGGAATAGCATTTTGGGTAGGGGTCCTTTGGGGAGGTGCTTTGCACAAACATACTTGTACAGCTATAAGGGGGTGAAAGTATGTGATAAATCTGTTTTGATATGGTTAGAATGAGAAATGAATTGAAGTGAATGACCAGAGATGAGACAGGAAAAGCAAGCTGAGCTCTGGCTCCATGGAATGGAGCTTGGTATGTGATGTGGTTTGATCTAGGTTCTCCAGACATGGGAAGGTTTGGGACAGGAAAGTGACCTGGTTACTTCTCTCCTTTAGGAAGATTTCTCAGGGAGAAGAACAGACTTGTATCAAAATAGGAAGGAGTTAGATCTAGAGAAACCCAAAACTACCCTGGAAAGAATTGTATTGCTTTCATTTTGTAGGACAGAAAATGAAACTTCAGCAAGTTTCACACCCACATTTTCTCAACTGGTATTAAGGGTTGGGTCCAGATTGACTGACTGCAAACACCAATGTCTTTCCTGAACCTTGTTTCTATTGTTTTGAGGGTGAAGCCTAAGAAAAAGTGAATAGGCTCAGTTTAGAGTAACTTCCCTCCCTCATAACAAATCTTCACGTTATAATACAGGTGAAATTTGTTTATAGAGATAAACAAAACAATGGTAACTAAAGAAGTGACAAATGGCTGGTCTGTGGCCTTGCACATTTTTTGACACAAAATGTCAGAATCATTTTCTTCTTCCTTGAGTGCCTGCCAGCCTCCTAGTTCCTTGTGGCCAAGGGGAAGGTATTTTTCTGATAGCCAAAGAGAAGTTATATCAACACAACTTCACATTTATAAGCCATTCATAATATATGTTTGAGTCAATTATGTATGCTCTCTCTGTGCAGCATATTCATACATTTATTACTATTATTTTTTTAATGAAAGACATCAAACATTTTTATCAACACAATGTAGAGAGAGCTCTGGTAAACAAGAAGCAGCATTAAATATTTTTGTGGAAATAGTGTATTCAGGTTTATTGGAAAGAAAATAGGAAGAAAAAACTGATCTGCTACTTACAAGGAGTTAATTGACTAGGGTAGTTATAGTAACAGGAAGTGTCTTAAAAAGTCAATACAAGATTAAATGGATGTGACTTGTAGACTCCAAACTATCTGCCTGGGAAACCAAATAATACATGAAATGTTTGGAAATACCTGGAACACATTAGACTGTCTGAATTTATAGAGAAGTAATATGCTTTTAATATTTTTTGGTCACAGCTGCTGTATTTTTTTTCTTATAAAATATTACCATTCTTAAAACCTATTTTATAGTGAAGAACTAAAATTCTCTTATGAAACCAGAATCTCTTACTTGTGAGTTTTAAAAAAATTTTATCTTAACCCTGCTTGTGTTGCTTCCTGCTCTTGAATATATTTATCTGTTATTCCCCCTTACTCTGTTCTGCTGTGTCTTTGATTTTGTCCTCATAATTTCACAGGAATACCCAAACTCTATTTGCTGAAAAGTATATAATGTAATCAAGACATGGATCTGTTGGCAAGGAGTTTGGCTATAACAAAGAACTGAATAGCTGTTTGAATTGCTACATTAAGACTCAAATGTAGGGCCATCACAATGTGCCTAAATTAGTGCCAGATTATTTGAAGAGCCCTTAATAACCAAGACTTGTGAATAAATAAAGACTGTAATTAATTCACACTACTTAATGCTGGCTTTTTCTTTTGACTCAACAGTCCAGTGTACAAGCAGTCACCCAATCTGCTAGATCTAAGAGCTCTGGTCATTCATGTGGAAGGCAGAAAGTACTGCTGCTACTAATTCTGGCTCTGACTGTTTAGAAGCTCTGTCCTACCTGGGGCATTTTGCCAAAAACAGAGAACATGATAATGACTTGGAACATCACTGTCCAAGTCTAGTGGGTGAGGAACTCTATTAACTTCAGTCTAGCTTTTGTTTATTCAGTCCTCCAAATCCTACCCACAGTTTCTGGCAGCTTTGAAATTGCACATGTTTGTGTTTATGTGTGTGTGTGTGTGTGCCTGTGTAGGATGGTTAAGGGAGAATATTAAAAATAAACTGAGATATTGAGTAAGTTAGGGATTCATTATAAAAAAAAAAGAGAGAGAATTCTTGCTTTGCAACAGTGTTCTTTGCAATGGTCCTTAACCTGTCAATAGTTTTCAGACCTATGATGCTCTGGACAATCTGTAGTAGAAACCTTTTGCATGTAAACTACGTTGCGCACTAAGGAATAATTATGATGCATTGATTGGAAGGGGCTGAAACAATGCCTATCTTTTTGAAAATGAACACACAAACTCATGAACTGTATTCATTCAGACAGCCTGGAGGTGGAAGTGTTTATTTCCATATTTTTTTATGCATAGGCAGAATCATTGAGAAACAGTGAAAAGGACACTGTGTTAAAAAAAAAGTTACATTTTGTTCATCAAACACATAGCTGTGTGTTTAACACATTAAGCTAAGTGTACTTCCTTTCAGTTGTTACTTAACCTAAAACAAAATGAGTAAAAAAAAAATTTTTCCCCATTCTCTTTTTTTTTTTTAAGATTTATTTTTATTGTTTTTTGACAGAGAGAGAGAGACAGACAGAGAGAGACAGACAGACAGAGAGAGAGAGACAGACAGAGAGAAGGGGGAAGGCCCAGAGCAGTCTCCATAGTTAACATTAGTTTTCCATATAGTTTCACTCCACAGGTGGGTGTGGGGCTGCACAGGGCAGGAACTGGGCTGGGAGCCTCCTGCATAGGCCCCGGCAAGAACTGAACTGGGGCACACCCCAGTTCAGTATATGGATCCACATGAGCTGGGCCTGGAATTCGATCCTTGGGCTCCAGGGCTGCAAAGTGAGCTGAGCGCTTAACCCACTGAGCCATCCCAGTTTCCCCTGAGTGAAAATTTTTAAGTTGCTTTATTTCATGGTGTAAGAATGTGGTGGTTTGGCTAAGAGGTTTAGTTAGTGCCTGGAAGTAGGATGTTGGAAGTCTTTTTAAAAGCCGACAATAGGCATGTGGAAGCTATATTTAATATTCAGTTCAACAAGAAGGCTAAAGATTATATAACCTTCAGTAATAGGCTATACATACATACATATATATATGTGATATATATATATGAACAACACATATATGTACACATATATGTATATATCAGAATTTTTTGTTGCATTAAAAATTGCTGTTTATTTCCTCTGATTAGCAGTTCTATCTAATTTTAAATGCCTAGTTTTAGAAAGTAGGTGTCAACTTTCAGTAAAATGAAGAGTGCTCTAGAGTTATTTAATACATACTTGCTGAATTAGAAAGTATCAGTAACTAGCAAGAAAAATTAATACCTCTATACTTTCAACCACTGAAAGATACTAGTTGTCATTTTGCTTCAAATAACAAAATGATTGAAGCAACAAAGGGAAAAGAAGTGAATAATCTTTATGTCTGAGTCATTGTGGTAATGATAGATGGATAGAAAGTAATTATCTATAATAAAAAACTGAGTGAATAACATGAGCTATTCTGCATTTAATTTTATTGGCTATGTTTAGACATGTCCTTAACTAGAGAACAAAAAAAGATGAGCAACTGCAAGTTCTCTCTTATTCTTTTTAGTAGCAATTTAAATATATCTTGATATAGTCTTCTCTCTTAGAGGAACATCATTTTTCACTCTGTTCAAATCAAAAGTGCTAAATGTGAATATCCACTTATACTTTAGAAAAATTAGTTTAGATACAATAGAATACTGTTCAACCTTAAAAAGAAAGAAAGAAAGAAAACCCTGCCTTTTGAAACAATATAGATGAACCTGGAAGATATTAATATTATGCTAAGTAAAGTAATCCAGGCACAGGAAGACAAATACTGTGTAATCACATTTATATGTGGAATCTAAGATTTGAACTCGTGATAACAAGATGTGGAATGCTGGGGGAAATTCTAGTCAAAGGGTACAAACTTTCAGATGTAAGATGAATAAGTTCTGGAGATCTAATATACAACATTGTGAGTATAGTTAATAATAATGTATTATTTACTTGAAATTAGTTCTCAAGTGTTTGTACCACACATATAAAAAGGTATATGAGTTGATATATATGTTAATTATCTTGATTGTGGCAATCATATTGCAATGTACATGTATAATGAAACATCATGCTATGTATTTTCAATATATACAGTTTTTGTCAATTATACCTAAAAAAAAACCCAGAAAAAATTACTTTAGAATGTTTAGTGCCATCAGATTTTCCTACATATGTTGATAAAGTTGACATGTTTATTTTTCAAATGTTTAGTTATTTCACCTTCATAAAAACAGCCTCATAGACATCTAAACCAAAAATCTCTTGAAGTATCAAATTAAGGTGTCGTTGTTTTTTTTTCTTAAATTTTAAAATTCTGTTACTATATTTCCCAATAGTATTGGAGGTGAGTTATTCTTCTGTCTCATCCATGGGTAACTCTCTTGTTCTATCCTCTTAAACTTGATCTGAAAATTAGAATACTTTTTATCCTTTATAATAATTATTCTGAAGATCTGTTTTTAGTCGGTATAGTTTTCTTCATATTTACAATTGGAGAAGTCTCAATAAACCTCATAAGAGGAATGCCTCCTTGCTTTTATCCTGAAATACTATTTGATTCAGAATTAATAACTATGTTTCTCTGTCAACTGCATTTTGAAAGGCTTCCATCAGTTAGAATTTTAAGATGTGGGTGTTGTCAGATAAATGTATAAGGTAATGTCAGCTGCTGCAACAAACCAAACTGTGTATATTGGCTCAACCATCTTGCTATGAAGTCTAGTCGCATACTTTGGATTAATGTATAGTGATTCTCCCAGAGAGTCGGTGACCCATGTTTCTTCTACCTTCTGACCTTGCCATTTTCTTTGTGTGATTTTCTAGGTCATTTTGCTCAAGTCCATTTCTCTATAAGGCAAAAAGTGTTGCAAATCATGGCTAATATATTTCTATGGGCCAGTTCTGAAAACACAGCACATTGCTTTCTTTTTAATTATATTAGCTAGAAACAGAGGTGAAGAAATGTAGTCTAACTGATCTTAGGAAAAAGAAGAATGGTGTTCATCTTGTATTGTTTTGTTTTGTTTTGTTTTGTTTTATAGTGCTGATTAACATTGTTAATTCTTTATTGTTATTCTAAATAACATTATTCAATGAACTCTTTATACCATGTTTGCTTATGTTTTCTGAATAGAAGAGGTGATAAATAGTGTTTCAAGGAACTTTAATTCCTGCATCCAAACACAAAAGAATAAATTTATTTTTTCTACAATTCATTAGAATTGTACTGACTGAAATCTCTATGCCTGATAGTTTTTTCCTGGAGAAGGGGGCTGACAATTCTATGTAGCTGGGTCAGCTATTAATATATCCCTATAACAAAGGTAACACAGCTGGGGTTGAATCAATTCAACTCTCCAAGGATGAGTATTTCGAACTGTCCTGACTTTAAAAAGAGAGAAAAGTAAATTATTCTTCTATAGTCTTAAGACTGTGTCTAAGAAAATTATAGTGATGTTTTTGTTGCTTTTCCTTGAAGTTAGAAATCTTCTGAATTTGAAACTTAATTTTCATAAAATGAGACTATGATTTTATTTGTATGAGATGACCTAATGTGAGGAACTCCTAGAGAAGAATATTAGCTGCTAACACATAAAAAGGATTTCACTCTAAAGTGTTGTTTCAGGAACTTGGAGAATAGGGTCACTGTAAAACTTTAAGATGTAGAGTTATCCGCTTTGTCAATACTTATCAAATGGTTTTAAAACACCAGTTGTAGTTGTATTTACTATTTAATCATATAGTGAAAACAAAAAGTCAATACAATCATAGTCAGTACAGAAATTAATGAATTAATGTAAAAGTTATCTTTCCTAGGGAAGCCGGGATGGCTCAGTGGGTTAAGTGCTCATTTGCAGCCCCAGGGACTGGGGATCGAATCCTCGCCCTGGCCCCAGCCCGTGTGGACCCATGTGCTGAACTGGGGAGTGCCCTCAGTTTAGTTCTCACCGGGGTGAAGACCCTGGCCCAGTTCCTGCCCTGTGCAGCTCCACTCCCGCCTGTGGAATAAAACTATGTGGAAAAACCAATGATGTGCAACTGTGGAGACTGTTTAGGGCCCTCCCCCTTCTCTCTGTCTCTGTATCTCTCTCTCTGTCAAAAACAATAAAAATAAATCTTTTTTTTAAAAAAAGTTATCTTTCCAGTACCTAGTTTTTCAATCATATTGTGTATTATAAAGAATATTTTCCTTTGAAAGGTATTCTAGGAGCGCTTTACTTCAGGTTATGATTTTTAATTCCTGTTTATTAGGCCTACATTAGAGCTATCATCCTGGGAAATTTTAAAATTTCACTCTTGTGTCATATTAGCTGCTCCTGGGATGCTATTTCCTCAAGTCTTTGAACGTTTCTCTGTTTTCATATATATATTTTTTTCACCTGAGAGAGTACGAGGGAGGTAAAATTGTAGAGTATTTGCATTCTCTAAACTGTGTTTATTCTGCTTTTATATTGATTGATATTTTTCTAGATATAACAATATAGATTTAAAATAAATTTCCCTTAGTACTTTTAAATCATTAATTCATATACTCACATGTTAGGCATCCATTATTTCCAGCCCTTTTTATGTTTTCCTTAATAGTAACATCTTGCAAAAATATTGTTCAGTCTCACAACTGGGATAGTAACATTCATATAACAGAGATGAATGCCGGCTACTCAGGCTTCTTTGACACTATATTGGTGGGGGATGGGGTCTCTCAATAAAACCTGGTGAGGGTGCAACTCTGGGCTCACTTCTTGCGTATGGGTGAGAGTGAGGTCACATTTATTTTTCCTGAGTAGTTATTGCCTAAAAGTTTTGTACATAATCAGCATGCACTCTTCCTGGTCTTTGGCCCACTGAAAGCAGCTATCTTAAGGGTATTTGTTTGTTTGTTTGTTTTGTCTGTGCTGATTGGAGTTTCCAGTTGCCATTTTCCTGAGTTTTAAATGGGTATATGAGGCAAAATCAAAGCTAGGCAATTTACCATCATTTTGTTCATTAGGTCCCAAGGACCCTAGCTGATCTGCCTTCCTCTTTCATCCTTCATCGTTATCTTATGTTTGTTTTATATAAAATGCCCATGTTTTTTAGTTATATTGAATGGGAAGAATGAACAAAAGTAAGACTATCTTATTGTGCCGGAAGTGGAAGTCAGAACCACATATATTGCTATCTTCCAAAATGTTATCACATATCTGATTTAGTAATGTAATTGCCTCATTTAGTTTTCAATGCTGTTGTAAATCTATTACACTTTATACTGTTTACTGTCACTTAAATTGGTGGAAGGTGGTGAGGAAATTGTACTTTATACATTTGCCTTATTGACTTGGAAGCTTGTTAATGCCTTAAAGCCAATCATTATCTAGTATGTGATCACAGCATGATAAATATGAAGTCGTGAGCCATCATTTTACCTTTACATGAGGCTTTAAAAGAGAAATTATTATGCTCCTATGAATAATAGTTCATCTCTCCTTTGCAGTTCTGGTCTTCTCTAGCTATGACTGCCTCTAAAGTAAGCCCCTTCTTAGAATAAGTCACAGTCCACAGAACTAGAGATTTCCTTCATTAACCCTTAGTCTCATAGTTTATGTGTTTAAATGAAGGCTACATTCTTCATGTAGCCCAAGGTTCTCTTTTTAGGACTTCATTATTAGCTCCTGTTTTTAGAATTATTTACTGGAAGCTCATGTATCAGCATTGGAAATAAAACTATCCCCTCACTTTTCTTTTCTCTTGGAGGCTTTTCAAAATGTTACTTAGAACTTAAATTTAAAAGCACAAAACATTCTTAAGTTGGATCTAGGGTAAAAGAAGTGACACTATAATTTGTATTTCATCCTGAGGCCATGAAAGGAAGAAATAGATCATCTTCTTTCACCCAAGAAAACTGCTCAGAAAGTCATGTTTTGATTACCTGTTTTCTTCACAGAAGTTTGTTCAAAGAACAATTATATAGGATGTAATTGAAAACAAAATTGTCTTTTCTCTTGAAAATTGCTAAATATATCAAACTTTAGAATAAAGAACTCCTGGGCTTAAATCTTGCCTCTACCACATCCAGATTCAATTTTAGATAGACGACTTAATCGATCCCAGTCTTTGTTATCACATCTAAAAAAATGGGATTAAGATCTTCCACCTGGTAGTATTATGAGGATTAAGCAAGATAGTGTATATGAAAGAGATTGGCATGATACCTAGTCAGAGAAGGTACTTGATTAAAGTCCATCCTGCCCATGCACTTATCCCCAGCCCTGTGCTTAAGAAGGGAAACTAAGTAATTTATATAACAAGAATGTTCCTCTTTTAGCCCAAAATACAATTATTATGTAATGTAACCAATCAGCCTATCGTTTGTATCCAGATCATACAAAACTGATCAACTGACCTTAGATGGGATGAAAGCCTTCCCCCACATAATCTATAAGTTATTAACCTTTTAAGAAACCACAGGCAATTTTTTCTTCAAAGTTTGAAGTATAGCCTTTGTTCTTCCAGGTTGTAAGATAATGATTAAATGTGATTATAACAAGCATTGGTGCTTTATCACATGTAGATCTCATTGGTATAGTCCTAGGATTTAAAACCCTTAGATTTTCTTTTCTTTTTTTTAGAGCTGATTGACACATTAGAGAAAGTCAGTGAAAAGATTTCCTGAGCAATGGGCGTGATAGGATTCAGAAATAATATTGGCCTGTGATGGCATTTAAGCCTAAAATCTTGGATGTGATTATTATATTGAGTGGCAAGATTGGAGTGGCAGCCATAGGGCCTTCAGGGAGCTATGAATGTGGTTACTGAACATGGTGTTTCTATGTGAAAGATGGGTGAGGAGACAACAAGTACTGTTTAAAATATTCAGCCAAAATAAATAAAAGGGAATGAAGTCAGTTATACCAATATGAAGTTAGAATACCATGCCTAGTTTCCTGACCTGAGCCAGTTTTAAGACTCAGAATCCTTGAGCTGAAGTAGAACATAGATGTAAAAGAAGGACCTGAACATCAGTTTGTTTCTGGATGATTTTTCAACTGTTAGGAGTAATGTTTGGAAAGAAATTGTAAAAATATGGGCAATGGTTATGTATAATGTTAAGTGAAATGTGTGTAATATAGATAATGTAAAATATGATCACATTTATGTTAATATATTTAGAAAGAGGAAAATACAATGCACTGGAATTTAAGCAATGATTATATGAGGTCAGTACGACTATGGTTAAATTTTCTTCTTTTTTACTTTCTTCATTTTATACATTTTACTATTGGGAACCTGATATTTTTATCATAAGGCATTTTATCTCAAACAGTCATAATATATAGTAGAAAATAAAGTAAATCATGTAAAAGTAAATATACAATGTATTTTGTTTTTCAAAAAGGATATCTTCTATTTTAAATAATATTAACATGGTTTGATGAGTAAAATAATAGAATCAGGGTGCTGCAGCTGCTCATCTTAAGAAAATTATGCAGTGCTAACACATGTACGTGTGATGGGTCAAATTTGGGGACCACAAAAGAAATCTATAGCAAGACCCAGGGAAAGCAGAGACAGTGGAATGTAAATATGTTTTGGAGAAAAAGATGAACTATACTTTAAAAAGCATGTTTTATGAAGTTACCAAGCTGATATATGACACAAAATATTATGCTCATATACAAAGCATATATTACACTCATATACACAGTCACCAATAAGGCCTATTTAAAAAAATGTTAATGTAAACATGAATACACTAGCCATCGATTAATTTAATAAAAGACAAAAAGTAGAGATAAATTACACTTTATAAAGACAATCATGCTTTTACATCATACATGTTATTTATGTCTCCTTATTATTTCCTTATATTATTATTATTTGTAAAGATTTATTTTATTGTTTGAGAGGAGGTAAAAGAGAGAGAGAAGAGGGGTGGTCCCAGAGCAGTCTTCATAGTTGTACATCATTAGTTATGACATAGTTTCATTCCACACAGATATATGTAAGGCCACGCAGGGCAGGAACCAAACCATGAGCCTTCTTCATGGGAGGTAAGAAACTTCTCCAGCAAGCCATCCCAGTGATTACCACATGTACTTTAGTTCAGCATATTGGTTTGCACGGGCTGGGGCCAGGATTTGATACCTGGACATCAGGATTGAGAGGCAAGTGTTCAACCCCTTGAGCTATGCCAGCATCGCTCTTCTTATATTATTAAAATCAATTCAATAAATGACAAAATAACTTTTGCAGACAGAAATTGTTAAATGGCCGATAGAAAAATTAATGTGACATTATTCATTTGTTTATGATTTCATCTTACAAATATATGTTGAGTAGGATAATTTTAAAGAAAGAAGTTGGAAAAGTGGGAATTTAGGAGACTTTATAGTAATCCAGCTCACATTAATGACAAGACAACTGATAATGAAAACTAAGGAGAGGGTACTTTTTGTCTATGTCTTTTCCCAGTCACATTTTTTCTGTCATTTAAATTTTTACCTCTCACCTTGGTAATTCCAAAAGACAAGTTAGTGACTTTGCCTCCAGCTGGCCCCAGTTCAGTCCCTCCTCAACCTGGTAATCTTAATTGTCTTCCTAAAATATCATGTTGCCATCACACACTCATATCTCAGGTCTGCCCACATTGCTCCTTCGCATAGATAAGAAGTAAAGGCTCTGTCATGCCATGTAGATTAGGGCTCATCAGGCTTACTTTAAATAAAACAAACCAGAAGTTTTATCAATGCAACAATTTGGGACATAAATTAGAGTGTCATTAAATGATATTCTTGGAAAAAATAAGTTGTTATGCATGGTAAAGTCTCATGAAAAAGGATTCTTGAAAAGGTTTATATTGAAAATTTTAAAGATCTAATGATAAATTGTATTTATAATATTAATGTAATCTGCATTTACAGAGAAGTACATTCTGTTTCATATGAATTTTTAATGAAATTAATTTTCTCCTAAAATCTGATCAAATATTGGTAAAAGATAAACAACTATAAATATTTAAGGGTTACAGATTTGTGATTGGGTTCTTTTTCCTATAGACTTTCTAGATTAATAACTAAGTGGAAACAAATGGAAAACTATATTTAAATATCAGAGCTTGTCCTAATGTTATTTTTCTAATCTAATAGGGAGGCTTTTTCTTGGCATTCAATGCGATTCTGTATTGGGGCGTTGGCAATTCTGTACAGATATGAATTAGTTTTAATAAGTGCACAACAGAAGAGCACATGCTATGGCAGAAGCTGTAATAAAAAGCTTAACATAAACATGTCTAAAATCTTAGCATCTTAGCATTTGAAGCAAACTTAGAAGTCACACAAGTCATTTTATGTAAGAATTACTTCAATGGTAGTCTTTAGAGATGATTATGCAACATCTGTTTACACACCATCAGAGTCTGCTAGTGCAGTGCCTCATGAGGCAAGCTCTTTTCATCTCTTCGAGTTTGGCCACACAATTCTTTCCTAAATTCAGCTAGAATCTGAATTTGAATCTAGTACCCATTAATTCTTATACCAATTCTTGAACACAGTGTTAATGCCAATTTGCTGAATACATTGTCTTTTCTGTAACAATATTTCAAAAACATTGAATATATGTGCCTTTGAACATTTGAAGCTATTTGCTATTTTTCATTTTATAATTTTCTTCTCCAAAGACCTATGGACTGTTCCTCTGTTCCTTTCCCTCATAACATAGTTTATAAATAATGTATCATTCTAGTTGCTCTCTAAATTCAAAACATTTCATGAATTTATCCCTAGGTAAAATAATAATAATAATAATTACTCCATTGAACAATGTGGCAGATATTTTCAATTTTTACAAAATAATATTATTAAGTAGTCAAAGGTGATGTTAACTTAAAATCACAAATGCTCTATAAAAGTGCAACTAACATAACAATGGGGAAGAAGGGAAAGGGCAGTTACATTTTACTTAGGGAGAGGATTAGGAAGAAAGATATCCACAGAAGCCCCTAGACAGATTTGAAAGAAGGAAAATGCACTATTAAAAGTGTTATAAGCTGTAGAACAGTTGGGGGAAATTCAGTGATGAGTATGTACATGATGCATTTGGGTATTGGCAAGCAGGTTAGTTTATCTGTATCTCAGCATTCATGAAGAAGTAAAGTAGTAAATAAGGTTGCAAAACTTGGATGATACCTCATACTAAAAGGTCATGAATGCCACTCTAAAGTTTAAACTTTTTTGTAGGTGATCAATTTTTTGACTTGACAGGATGTATACTTTAATAGATAAATACAGTGATCCCATAATAAGGATAAATTAAACAGGGGGAAAAACAGTAACAGATGTAATATGCTGTTGCTTCACATTAAGCATGTCATCAACCATATTTCTAAAAAATACTGGCTGATGATGGAATTTATAGGCAGCAAGGAAGCTGTGTATTAAAACTCAGATGGATGGGGCAGTTTTTGTCTGAAGCACTCTGAAAATAGTTCTCATGGATCATCTTACATGGAAAATGCTGTTAGCCTTGAAGATGCATTGCTCTCCCTTACTGAAATGCTCATAACCTCTGCACACTGGACATTTAGTAAGCCATAAGCAGAGCAGAGCCAAGCTCTGCAAATGCCAATGATCCTAAAGGCTGGAAGTTGCCGGTATATTACCATCACCGTGTTGTCTTATAATATTCCAGTGTCTCCTTCTAACCTGTTTATTTATTTATTTATTTGAATTTGGCTTTTAAAGAAGCCATTAATAAAAGTGTGTAAATTTAGTTCATTTCTTGTTCAATTCTATCTATGCCTGATCTTTGATCTTATCTCTGATCCTATGGAGCTATATTATGAGAGACAGATAAGTGACTGGATTCTTGGATTCATTTTAATCTTCAGTGGAGTCCCAGTTATCCAAGAACCTTATCTCGTATTCTGTTTTAATGTTCTCAGTGCTCCAACAGTGACAAGCAGAAATGAGTCATCTTGAAATCAAGGTTTTTGCAACCTATAAGTATGTGTTGTTCAGACTCATTTATGAATGCTTGGAGAATTGCTCACTTGCTGCTGGCTGAGCATAAAGGTCAGCCCTATTGTCTTGTAACATTTTATCCAGATCTGCTTACCATTGTTTCTTTTCATAACTCCAAACTGGACTCTGCTGTCCAGGAGAAAGCCAACTGTGCACGTCTAAATGACAGTGCATGCTTTCTTCACGTGAACATCTGAGACTAAAACTTGCTTCGCTGAACTACCTGGAATAAATCCTAGGGCCTTAAATGTTTTATTTGCTGTGCATTAGGATGGCCTCAAAATAATTTTGTAAGAAGAATCTGAATTCTGCCAGAAAGGCTGTCATTTAGTGCATCACGAAGCAGAAGAGAGATGAATTTCTGTTGTATTACGCATCTGTATTAGGCCACTTCTATTTTCACAAGCAAATGACAGTTCTAACTCCAGCTCACATATCTGCTAAGAATCTGACAGATGTTTAAATGACTTTTCCCAGAAGAGTGTCAGAGGGTCCAACTTCAAATTCTACTGCTAAAATGCCCGAGGATATGTTTGCAGTCTACTGGCAATATATTTTTATTGTATTAATCTCATTATTGAGTCTCTTGGTCTTATTTTATACTTACCTTTATTTAGAAATATCACAAGTAAGATATTTACCTCTTTATAAAAATAAAGGAACTGATAATTAAAAGTAAAAGACATTTCCCCATTACTTACTGCCAATATCTTATAGTTATCTTTTTAATAGGATTTCCCTGTGAAATTCTTTCAGTTAAAAAAAAAAAATCATTTGTTTTTAGTCCAGTTCCTCCCTCTTGTAATTTGTCTGCTTTCTAGTCTTACAACATGGCTATCATCCTGGATTGGTTTTCAGTGAACTCCTGGTTTAAATCTGTAGTTTCTTATTTAACATCTTCACTTCTTTTCCCTGGTTTCCATACCATATTGCCTCTGTTTTATCCATTCAGGGGGTCTCCAAACTTTTCAGCCCGCGGGCCGCATTAACTATCAAACAGCAGTTTGGGGGCCGACTACACACTCGAGGTCCAAATGAAAAAGAATCAAAACATAGATGTTGTTTTTAATTATTTATTTAATATTATTTTATTCAGATAAAAAGGTCTCCACGGACCAGGTGAGAGGGCCTCGCGGGCGGATGCGGCTCGGGGGCTGTAGTTTGGACACTCCTGTGACTTTTACCTCCTCTGATTTTAAAAACTGCTTTTAAAAATTATGTTTTATTTCCTTTGGAAAATATTAATTTCTCATCTATTTTAATGAAATCTCGGGGATAAGAGAGACAAATACATGTGCTCAATCTGTCATTTTAAATCAGAAAATACTCATCTACTTTTAAATAATTTTATGAAATGCTCTCTGGTAGAACACAGACTATAAAATTTTTATTTCAACCAACTGGCAAAATCAGTGTCAGGAATGGTGTTTTATTCACTATCACTAAAAGAGTGGCAAAATAATAGGGCTTAACAAATGTTTCTTAAATAAATATATTATCAATAAAATGTGATTCTCTTTTTGTCTAAACTAAGAAAATGATAATGCTGGAAGTTAGTTTTATAGTGATTGAATAAGTGTCACTGCTATGAAAGTTGCCTTTTCTTAGCATGATACTTAGCTCTAGTTTAATATTCAAAATTAGATCTTTTCTCACTTTCTAATGAATTAGAAAATTACACCAAAATGCGCTAAGCAATAAGTTTGAAACTATAGTAGAATCCATGTCACTTTGACTAATAACAGTTTGAATTGGGTTTTAATCTTTTAAATCATTAAATTTTCTGTGTTTCAGTTTTCTCAGTTATACAATTAAGATCATGCCATGACAGGTTTGTCCAAGAAGCTGTGGGCAAGAGACTATTGTGTGTGTGTGTGTGTGTATATATATATATATATATATATATATATATATATATATATATATTTTTTTTTTTTTTAAAAGCTCGGTCAGCTTTTTTAAACAAATTACTAGTTCTTAGTTGTATTTTTTATTAATTCTTTCCAACCATTTGATATATATTTTTGATTCAGGACTGTGGCTTTTCTTTTTCATGTTCAGATATCAATCTTTTGTCTTGTTTTAAAGAAAACATTTGAAACTAACATGATTTGGCTCATGAAATTGAAAGATTTAAAATGACAGTTAATTTTTCAGCTCTTTTTCTGGGGAAGAAATTATTTTCTTAAAACTCAACTTTTATTTGTCTTTTCAGAGCAACATAGAGTTATATTTGAAGAATATTTTTAATTTACATTCTTAAAAGAAATAGATTTTGTTCTCTTTGTGCCAAATCTAGATAGAAACAATAATATCAGAAAGATACATATTAGAGTGTTGAACTGATAGACAATGGAACAGAATGGAGAACCCAGAAATAAATTTACGTACACAATTATTGTCAACTGATTTTTGACAAAAGTACAAAGGTAATTCAATGGAGGAGCTATAGTTTTTTCAACAAATAGGCAAAAATATAAACCTTGACTTAAATCACAAACTTTATACAAAAAATAACTAAATATGGGTTATAAAATTAAATGTAAAAAATCACAAAACTATAACACTTCCAGGAAAAATAAATAGAAAAGAATCTTTAGGGTCTAGGGCTAGATAAAGATTTCTTAGACTTGATGCCAAATGCTCAATCTCTAAAAGAAAAATATTAATAAATAAATTGAATTTTGTAAAAAAACAAAACAAAAACTTTTGCTCTGTGAAACACTCCCTTTAAAGGATGAAAAGACATGCTACAAACTGGGAGAAAATATTTTCAAGCCACATATCTGAGAAATAACTTTTATTTAGGAACTAAAAAAAAAACAACTCTTCGAAACAGTAAAAAAACAATAATAAAATAAGCAAACTACATGAACAGATATTTCACTGAGGAGGATATACAGATGGCAAATAAGCACATGAAAGGACATTCAACATTATTGCTATTAGGGAAATACAAATAAAATTACTATGTGATATCACTATGTACCTATCAGACTGGCTAAAATTAAAAAAAAATAAAAAAACAATAGTGAAAATACTAAATGGTGGCAGAGATGTGGAGAAACCAGACATCTCATACATTATTGGTGCGAACGGAGAATGGTATATTCCCTCTGTAATTTTTTTTATAAAACTAAACATATAATGCAGCAATTGCATTCTGCAGCATTTATCACAGAGAAATGAAAACTTATGTTCATACAAAAATTCATATTGAAAGATCTTAGCATAATAGACCCAAACAAGAAACAATCTAAACGTTCTAAAATGAGTAAATGGTTAAAACTAAAACTGTGATACAGGAGAAGCCGGGATGGCTAAGTGGGTTAAGCACTCACTTTGCAGTGCCGGGGACCAAGGATTGAATCCCGGCCCCAGCCCATGTGGACCCATATGCTGAACTGGGGAGTGCCCCCAGTACAGTTCTCTCTTTCTCTGTCAAAAATAAATAAATAAATAATAATAAAAAAAACCAATAAAAATAAATCTTTAAAAAAAAACCAAAAAAAACCTGTGATACATACATCCATGTACTTATTGGTAAATACATACTACTTAGCAGTAAAATGGGAGGAAAATACAACCATTGATACACTCAACAATTTTAATGTATATCAAGGGCATTATGCTAAATGAGAAAAGCCAGTCTCAAAAGGTTATATACTATATGATTCTACTTACATAAAATTTCCTACTTTCATAAAAAATTTTAATTATAGAGATGAAGAACAAAACTACAGAGATACAGAACTGATCAATGGCTACCAGAAGTTAGGGGACAAAGCTATACAGATGGTAAAATTGCATAGAAATGCATACATACACACTTACAAATGAGTACTTATAAAATTGGTGTCATCTGAGTTGGCTATGAGAATTGTACAAAAATCTGTCCTGGCTTTGATGATTTTAGTAAAATACCCCATTGTGGAAGGCTGGAGGAAGGGTGCATGGGATTTCCATGTTCAGGTTTATTGCATCTTGTGAGTCAATCATTATTTCAAAATTTAAAAATCAATAAGTCATTAGCTAGGTACAGGTGACTTCTGAATGGTGAAAAAATTGAAAATGTCACAGAGTCCAAATCTCACCACCAGCATTGTGCCCAGATATAGTAGAAACAATAAACACTTGTTGAATGAGAAAAACTGTTTTTGTTATCTTTTGAAAGCACCAAAACATAATATTCATAATAGCATTTATATTTTCCATAATTAAGAGAAGTCGGATATTTTTTGCTGTTGTGTTTTGGTTTTGACAATATCTATATGACAAAGAATATTAGAGAGAAAAAAGCAAAACTCTTCAAAGTAAAATCTACCCCTTTGTTAACATTTACATGTGAAAGAATTCCTTCATGACTATCTAAATGGGCAAATTAATTTTTTTGAGTTAATACATAAAACTTCAAATGAAACTTTACATTGAGGATATGTATATTTGAACAGAGATGAGACCCATGCAGAAGGAATGAGAAGCGAATGATAGAAAAAAATAAATATCAACAAAACCCAATTTAATGATAAACTATATGAATGGGATGGAGAGAGTAAAGGTAAAGATGTTGGATAAAAGGTATAACTCTGTGTTTTATCTCCAAGATCAGTAGAATCCAAGGAAACTGTAACTCACAGTTGAGTCACAGTCTAAGGAGTAGAGAGTGAGTTTTAAAAAATTATGTAGAGCAAAATAGCATAAATATTTCATATAGTTCAACATTTAAAATGACATGCATTACCCCAGGCAGATTCACAGGTTATACAAAATAGATATCTACCAGTTCTATAACTAATTCAGAATTGTTGTGATTACTTATGTTTCAAGGGCAGGAGAAGGGCAAACAATGGAATCTCTTCTTACTTTTACTCATAAACTACAAGAAAGGAATTGAGGCTAGAGAGCTCTCTGAAGCACACAAGCACACATCCGTATACTTAGCTGTAGTTGGAAACTATTAATTCAGAAAAGTCTGTGCTTTCTAGATTTTATGCAAATTTATTGTATGCCATGACTGAGATTATGGAAAGAAAGACTGCAAATGTGTGTGGTCGCCCTGATGTGAATGCTTAGACAAATAGAATTACATATCTTATTCATTCAAATCAGCAGACCAAAGCCTAATATGAGCTCTCCAATTCCACTGCAAGATCAAGTGAATGGAGACCTTGAGTGCATAGTAATGCTACAGGGAGATAGTAAGTTCTAATCATTGTCATCTCCACTCTAGTGAAGTGAACCAGGGTCCAACAACTTGTTGAATACTACTTCCTAAGGAGTTTTATTTGTAGAAGGGCTTTGCAGCACTGAGAAGGAAAACTGCTAGGGAATATGAGGGCTGCACAGGAAAAAAATGCAGCCCTAAATGTCTCTATTCTTCATATTACGTGGCTGGATATGATCCTTACAGCCCTTGTATCTTAGATCAGGGATGTCCAAACTTTTGGTTTCCCTGGGTCACATTGGAAGGACAATTGCCTTGGGCCACACATCAAATACACCAACACTAACGGTAACTGGTGAGCAAAAAAGAAAAAGGAAAAAAAGTCTTACAATATTTTAAGAAAGTTTATAAATTTGTATTGGGTTGCTTTCAAAGCTGTCCTAGGCTGCAGATGGCCCACGTGCCAAAGGTTGGACAAACTTGCTGTAAGAGTTTGTACTAAATACAAGAAAAGCATAGTAAAATCTTTGAGGCATTGAATTAGAAGTTTTTGTTTGTTTTACATTTAGTTATATATATATATTTATGAAATGTTTTTGGATTTTGGAGAGGGGGTGATAATATCAGGCTGAAGCCTTGTTTCCTTCCTTTTATAAACTAGCAGACAGGAGAACGTAAATATTCTCAGATTAGCTAAAATGAGGCATCATCCTCCGTACCCACAGCCTAACAGGAAACTATAACAGACTGAAGGAGAGTCATTCATTAGCAATTCCAGGTGAAGGGGACAGTCTATACCCGAAGCTTCAGTCATGTTGTTGTTCATGTGTATTTCTTTGAAAAACACGTGCCTAAACATATTTAGATCTTCTCATGCTATCTTTACAACCCACTGCCTCACAATCCATATGGATACCACATAGTCTTGGAAGGAGTTGGTAGAGCTAAAAGTGTTCTGGTAAATGATTGGAAAATATCACTCTAGCTTCAGTGAGCTCTGCTCTCCAATTCACCAAAGCCAGCTTGATGATATTGGTCAAAAACTTAAGTTAGGGAGAAAGATGTGTATTATTATTATTTTAAAATCTACAGATGACTGTAGCACTTAAAAGTGTCTTTCAACATATTTGTGAGTCTTAATATTTTTGTTCAGTTTCTGCTTTTCTACATCTCTACTCCAGTCCGCACTATCAGAACTTGGGGACATCTCCACATGACCTATTGACACTTGAAATTTTACATGTCACACTTCTTCTCACTTTCCTGTTTCAGTTTCTAGTCCGATTAGTGGTCTCTCAACTAACCTGCTTTCCACCATTTATTCATATGCTCCCACTGCATTCAGTCATTTGTTACATTGTATAGTCTCTGTCTTCTTCATATTTCTAACGTGAGTATTTGGTATAAATAACCCCTTGATATGACTCAATTTTAAGTTAAATCACCTGCATTGTGCTAATAACTTTGACTTCATGTCTCCATTTTCATTTTCTCCCTACTTAAAATCAAGTAAAGTAGGATACTTTATAAGGCTTCATCAAACTAATAGCCAGTCAGAATATAGAGTCACTGCTTTTTTCTCCAAGAAAAGTGTACCAGAGACACCCATGATTCTTATTCTAACTCCAGTACTGTCCCACTCTTAACCCTCATAGCCTCATTCCTACTGGTCAGTAGTAGGTGGCCATGATGGGAAGACCTGATTGATGGAGGTCTCTGTCACACATTATTCGGTCATTAAAACAAAGCAACAACAACAGAAAACTAAACTAAAATTCTAGTTACTTTTTTTTAAAAAAAATATTTATTTATTTTTGACAGAGAGAGAGAGAGAGATGCAGAGACAGAGATAGAGAGAGAACTGAACTGGGGGAGCTCCCAGTTCAGCATATGGTTCCGCATGGGCCGGGGCTGGGATTCGATCCTCGGTCCCTGGCGCTGCAAAGTGAGCGCTTAACCCACTGAGCTACCCCGGCTTCCCCTCTAGTTACTTTTTATTTTTAACCTGAGACAGATGTCTCAACATTGAAGTGGTCCTACTAAAACATAAATATTAATATGTCAGGGTTCCATAACAAACTACATATCCCTCCCCCACCCCCGGGCATGCTAGATTAATGCTGGTATGCCACTTCTTCTCAAGGATGCCCAGTGCTAAAATACACAAAAACTCTTCTTCAAGACAACTTAGGTGGTTCAGGTAGACTCCATAACCATCTTCTCAGCCACGCTGCTAACACTTCCTTACATGTACCTTCAACTCCAAACAAAACAGTGTTGGGAAATATACCCTAAAAAGGTGGCCTAGTCTTTTTACCTGTTTCTACTGCTCTTTCTCCCAGGGACATTGTTTTCTACTCACACTGCCTCATCCACAATTACTAGATTCTCATTGACACCCCAAGATCTTTTCTAAATACTATCTTTTGGGAGTCCTTTCTTCATCATTGCAAACTTTCTCTTTAGTCTTTTATTCTTTCTCTCTTTATACCTCATGACTCCTTTGGAAATGTTATTTAACTCCTTGCTTTATGTTATTTATTCTCTTTACCAGATTATAAATTACTTCAAGGTAAGGACTCTGCTTCATTCCCATTCCCCTTACATTTCTTAGGCTTGAGTAATTTTCAGTAAATAATTGTTAAATTGAATCAATACTTAGAATGCTATATTGTTGTCTTTGTGCTGTTTTTTAATTGTATTCATATTTATTTATAATTGTATTTATAAACATTTATATTTAATTATATTTAGTATAGTTATAATTATATATACATAAATTTATATCTCTATGTGTGTGTGTGTGGTAGATGGTCACTTCAGAATGCTTGAAAATATAAAATATACAAAGAATAAAATAAAAGTAATCTATTATTCTATTACATAAAGTTAACCAGGCTAATATTTTGATTTTTTTTCAAAATCTTTTTTTTATATTCTTTTAAAAAATAAATCTAAAAATTTTCCTGATTTATTAACATAATATTATATTTTGATTATTTTCTGTTACAATTTCTTTGAACATGCCATTTTAACAGCTCTTTAATATTATATACTATAAATACATTATGCATTTATTTAATCTTGTTGAAGTAACTTTAAATTGATTACAATGCTTTTCTCATTAGAAATATACACAAAACATTATTTTACATAAAATGTCCCCCAGATATTGTCTATTTCTTTATAGTTGATTTCCAGAATTAGTATTGCAGGAAATAAGGAGTATGTTTTGAGGTTTCTTTCAGGAATGTTTACAAATATTTATTCTTTTAATAGTGTACAACAGGTCCTGTCTTACCAAAGCTTTACAGTGTTGAGTTTCATTATTAAAAACGTTCTTGACTGGTTTCACATGCCTGATGTAGGCAGGAGTATCCTGAAATATCCATTTAACAACTTCTGCCTGATTCTTTTTATAATCTGCTCTTCTCAATTCCTCTAGTTAAAGTTCTGCTGCTTAACTCCCCTTTTGGCTATTTTGGATTTGAGAACATCAGCACTTTTGAATGTGTGTTACTGAAGTCGTTTAAAAGTCAAGTGAGAGACCTAATTCATTAGGATATAATGGCTGGGATAATAGTAAGGACTTTCTGCTGTAGTTGACATACAGACGGAGCTAGCTACAAGTCTCAGGATACGAGCCATAGAGAATTACAACATATTCTATTTTGATTTGAAATGACCTCATTGTTTGTTACCTTTGCTATGCATTCAGTTTTAACAAAAGAAGCCTGACTTAGAAACATAATGTAATTTTTTTTTTTTTATAAGATGGCAGTTTTTACTTCGGAATTTCTCCTGTTAAAATACTCTATTAAATTGGCTTGGGCCTTCATGGATTGTGAAGAGGCATGAGAATGGCATTGTGTCATGTTTTCCATGCACTTGGTACATGTTCTTACCCCTCTTCCTCCTTGTACCAGCAGTGACTGACTAACTTAAATAAGCCTTGTACTTCGTGTCAAGGTTCTATGGCTGAAATTTTCTTCAACCTGTCTTCAAACTTACATAAAAGAAAAAGTAACTGGGGAGAATACCACACTTATTTTGCTCACAAAAGAGAGATCTTCTTGCCTATTCAGTTATACAATGGCTAAATATATTACTTATACATTAGATTTCAGTGTTTGTTTTATTTTAAGGAATATTTTTAGCTAAGTAGTGTTCTTTTGAGAAAGAATATTTACTATAATACCTCACTTTGTCTATATTTTATGGTATTCATGATTCAGATATTCTTTTCTATATGCAAAGATGATATCACTGAGTCTCCAGTGAAATTTGAAAGGCTTATTCAGGTATAGGGATTTACCCATACTAATATACCAACATTGTGTTTCCAGGACTTTCATAGGATGGAAGGGTTTTATTTGAAGCAAAGTTAGCCAGCACTGAGTGGTCATTTGTAGGTGTGTGCTTGTGCACACACACACACACACATGCACAACAATGATAAAATAGTGATTTGTCTGGAATTAGAGTATACCTGAGATTTTGAGATGGATTAGTCAGTTCTCACCACAAATTTTGGGGGTCCTGTTCATATAGTCATAAGGTACTATATAGTCAGCTTGCTTTCCATAATAATCTCTCTGGTCTACTTAATAATATTGCGTATATGACTGGGAGGGAAGTAAAGAGATACTTTTGCTGACAGAGCCACATTTATCTAATAGGTAAGTGGATTTGTCACTGAAACCTAGAAGCCAAGAGTGTTATGGATTATTTCAATACTTATGTTCAAACATGACAGGAAAAGAAAGAAAAAGGAAAAATATTGTGTTCTTTCTGTGGAATCAGAATGTAACCATTATTTAAAAGTGTTAAGTTACTAGTAAAAGAGGAAATGAGATTATTCTTTGTAGATTTAAGCAAGCCAACTAGACTGTTATTTAAGATTTAAAAAACAATTTAAAAATTGGAAATGATGGTCTACATTAAGATTATAACAATGCTAAGAACTTCACAAAAATAACTGTCAGATGAGCTGATGATGATCATGTGCAATCTTGGACGAGGAGGGGGTAACTACTTGCCTTTTTCTGGGCCTAAAGCTTTGCACACTGGAGCAGCCCCTGGCCACCATTGTGTTCTGAGTGACCCAAGAAGTTTCCTCCTAGTCCTCTTGAGTGGAAGTTGAGAGACTCTCAGTCAAAACAATAAATGATGGTTGTAGAACAGCCAAAGCATTGCAGGCAAAGCCCTCAGCCTTCCAAATGGTGTGAGACTTGCTCTCCCTACAACACGTGTTCATTCACAATTTAAAGGACATGATTATTTAACACATTAGTTTCCAAGTAATTTGAATTGAGAAAATTTCCAAGTAATTTACCGACCTTCTAGTACACCTCTTATAGGCTTTCTTTGTTAAACCCTATAAAGGAGACTGTTAGGCAACACCATTGTACTTGGGCACTATTTCTAGTTAACTTAAAAAATAAAACTAGAGGACATTCTCAGACAAAATTGAAAAAGAGCAAAGTTAACATATCTATATAATGAAAACTGAATTATATAAAAAGAGTGACAGAGTAAAAGAGAGATTTATCATAGTCACAATGTTATGAAGTCTTCTCCAGTCAAATATTGATGCCCACAGGATGGAGGAAACTGCTTATTTTTTAAATAGAAATATCAGCGATGATGTGTATTTGCCTTTGGGTAGAGCATATTCTATTAACCACCTTTAAAAGAAATACATGTCGACACACTTGCATTCATGATATACAATTTAAACAATAGCTGATATCTTGCTAAGTTCTTAGATACTGTAAAGTATGCAAATTCAAATCTAAGAACATCAATTTCAAATTTAAAAATTCAACCTAAGTGTTGTCTATATTTTAGTGAATGTTTGTATTTAGGACTTTAACTTTTAGGAAGCAAGACTATTTTGAAATATACTTATATCTCAAAAACTTGAAATTCTAAAAAGAATTTTGCCTACAGTGCTATATATTAATGAAGAATTAATATATCCTATTAGTTACTCTTTTGAACAATCCAGTGTTAATCCATGTTTCTTAAAACACTTATTAAAATTGACACAATTTTCTAAGGAATCATAAAAATTTAATCTATAATTTACATTCATTTTGTTTCAGATGTTGCTCATCAAGTAGAAAACTTTGATAAGTTCATATTTTGAGAAGTTTAACTGTCACTCTTTGCAGAAGACATGATCCTGTATATAGAAAACTCTAAAGACTCTATCATATTTTGAAATATAATGTAATGTATCTCGAAAGGCTAATTTGTTTCCTATAACAGAAATTGGCTGTTCATTTTCTCAACCATTTGACTAATTTTTTTTCTCTTCTTTCTGATAACAGACTCCTAAGTGTTAAACTCCTAGAAAGTGTTAATCATTATTGTTTCTCTATATATCGGAGTCATTACTTTTTTTGGTGAAAGTTTGCTTATATATAATCTTTCACATGTAGCCAAGTTTTTCTATTGTATGCCTTCCTGGATAGCCTGA
The DNA here is from genome assembly GCA_004027555.1 of Craseonycteris thonglongyai. NCBI lineage: Eukaryota > Metazoa > Chordata > Mammalia > Chiroptera > Craseonycteridae > Craseonycteris > Craseonycteris thonglongyai. The sequence continues at coordinate 59,026 of PVKE010004782.1, forward strand.
CATTTTAATGAGCAGTTAGACATTAACAGAATGGAGGTGAAGCGTTTTCCTGCATGTGTACAATGCCAATTTAAACTCTTATCTCTATAGCAGGGACAAGATCCCTTGTTTATATTTATTTACATATAGCTCATTACCAGTTATGAGACAGGAACAGAAAAACCATTCTACTTAGCTGGTAATATAGTTTTCTGGCTGTCATCTCGCAATTTGGCAGAAGACACTAGTTAGAACATTTTGGTAAAAATCTTTGTTTCCCTCATGAAAATGATTGAATAATTTTCCTGGATTTGTCTGTCCACTATTGATAAGATTAAGTACATGGGATCACAAGTATAGTTCCATTCTTTTCAGTCCCAGACACTGTGCTGGATGCTAATGGTAGGGAACGGGAACAGGAACAAAACATGACTTCCTTTAAGAATCTTAGCCTTCCAGCAGATGGGTAGGATGTGCATACAAAGAGCTAATAGAGTGTTCTAAAAGATGGATGTGAGGTATGCAACTAATATTATACCGTCTGGGAAGAATACTCTAAATAGATATATTTAATAAAACATGTTGTGGTTAGTATGGCAAAGCAGACCAATCTTAATAAGTTTAAATATATCTGAAGAAAACTAACATTGATACTACTTAAGGAACCAGTAGTGCCAACTATTACTATAATCACTTTCTACTTCTTATACTGAGGCACACTTTTAGAATGATATTATATATGTTGCAGACCTGTGAGCCATTAAAAAAACAACTATTATCATAATTACAGACTGTCAGAGTTTCATGTCATGTATTTAAAATTTAGCTGAAAAAAATTAGAAGCAAACTCTAAGATACTTAGAGTATTGCTTTTGCCTCTGGTTGATAAGGTTATAAAAGACATTTTATACTTTATTTTGGTTCAAAATTTTTACAGTAAGCATGCTTATATTTATACTAAAAGCATCATAAAAAATGGTGCAATGTTTTTGATCCTAGAGTTATGGAATTAAAGGTGTAATTTCTACAATTAAGATTTCTAACCACATGCATATTTCTGTAGTGCATATAGTAATTGAAGCTAGGTGCTTCAAAATAGTGCAAGAAAGGGAGAAAAGAGAAACAGACATTAAAAAAAAACTAAATAGGAGTGTTGGGATGGCTCAGTAGGTTGAGTGCTTGCCTTGCAACCACAAGGTCTGGGGATCGAATCCATGCCCTGGTTCAGGCAAACCCATGTGCTGAACTGTGGTGCAAGTAGTAACTGCTGAGCCCAGCAACTAAGATTCCTGCCTTTCCTGCAGGACACCCCCAGTTTGGTTCCTGTCCTGTGTGGTCCCACATCCACCCATGTGTAATGAAACTATGTCACAACTAATTATCTACAACTATGGAGATTGCTCTGGGCCCTTCTCTCTCTCTCTCTCTCTCTCTCTCTCTCTCTCCTTTGCTCAAGCAAAATAAATATTTCTTAAAAAGCTAAATAGATTTAATTCTAAATGAGTGAGTTACACACAGAATTTTTGCCAATGCCCACACTGAGGACACTTGTTAACATAGTGATAGGTTCTGGAACCATAGGGTCTTGTGAAATAAGACCAAAATATATATTTACTTCTTGTAGTAAATTTTATTTTGCTCACATTTGTAAATGTAAAGTGTACCATGATTGCACCAGAAATTATATTGATTTTGTTCCCAAATCTTACAACTTGCTTATATTGTATTTTCTTAGCACACAATTTTTATATTTCATCAAAATCAAATAAACAACTTGAATACTATGCCAATTTTTCTTCTTGAATAAGGAGACAGTTGAGGTAAACATATGTTTGCTAGAAATATATGAATAACTCATGTATATATGATACATATAAATATGTTTATACACATTATAAGATTATTCTCATGGCTGTTTTAACATGTGTAAAGTGGGGGCTGATAGTTAATATGGTAGCTCAGTACCTTGAAAGTGTGTTCAATGATTAACAGCTATAATTAGCTATTAGAAGTCCTATTAAATGTTGTTCCCATTTTGCAGATAAGGAAATTGTGGCTCAGAAAAGATAGTTTACTGAAATAGTAAATATCAGAATCTATTTTATTTAATAAATACTCATCTAGTTTCATTCAGGGACACACACAGAAGCACACATTTTTGAAATGCTAGGAATATAAAGCTGAACCCAGCATAGTCTGGCTCAGAGTTCAGTGCACAAAACAGAAATCTGTCTGGATAGTTAAAGGAAAAATGGATCTATTAGCACAGGGAGTTAGTGCTTATGACCTCACTCATTAGAAGAGCCGGAGAAATGGAAGTTTGGAGAGAACTGCAGTGCTCTCTTGGCTTTGAGAGCTGCAGGATCACAACCCTGCCGGTGTGATCCAGAGGTCAAGAAACTGCTGCTTTCACCCGCTGCGCTGCTGCTGTCTCCATAGCTTCTCACCTTCCATAGTGGCACCTAGAAAGTGGAAGATAGGGTCCAGACACTGATGTAAACAATTGCCCCCACGGGCTTGTTTAACAGCTGTTTGTGCAGCAGGACGGTGACCAGTGCCTCGCTTTCGTCCTTTATATCTTGCTCAGGTTCATCTCATTGAAAGACTTCTATTCAGAATCCAAGCTGTAAGATGCCTGTATTTTTGTCTTTTATCACCTGCACTATTTGCTGGGGCTTGAAATAGGTAGAATTGGATGCCAGGCTCAGCACTGGTAGACCATGTAGAACACACAACCTCTGCATGCAGAGAGCTCACAGTTTAATAGTGGGGGTAGACAAAGATGATTTCAGGTTAATATGGCAAGTGCAATGATGGGCGTAGGCACTGTGCTGGTGATGGCGGGATTTTATTGGAGAGTAGGTTCAGGCATAAATGTTGCAAGACTTGGGGTGTGATCAGAAATGATGGGCTTTGACTTCCAGTTTCCAGATTCACTTATAAGAATCTTGGAAGTTGCCACTCTGTCCTAACAAGTAAAAAAACTGGTCACACTTAAAAATCAACAACTCTTCCTGGATCAGTAAAAGAGATGAGGACACGGGGAAAACCACTACCACCAAGACTGGAGAGATAGTTAGGCAAATAGTATAGGGAGTCACAGCTCACTGGAGAGACTTGTGAAGGGAAACCATTGTGGGAACCAGTACTCAGGTAGGACAGCCTGAACTGTAATTGATGAATTACTAGAAGCTCATTGTGAACAAGGCTAAGAGTTAAAACTCCAGGGGCTGTCAGTTGTAGGGGGACCTTTTACATTTGAGAGATTTATTTCCAGGAGCTCCACCACGTTCTGACAATAAATATTGAAGAAGAAAAAAGCATCCTCTTGCGTTCCTATGAAAGGAAAAGGAAAAGGAACCATTTTGAATTATGCTAGAGCACTGTGTTCTTAACAAAGCTT
>PVKE010004783.1:0-62481 GCA_004027555.1 Craseonycteris thonglongyai
GCTGAATACACAGGACTGATAATCATTGCAGGTGTTTGTCAGTCAGACCCGCTGAATACACAGGACTGATAATCATTGCAGGTGTTTATCAGTCAGACCCACTGAATACACAGGACTGATAATCATTTCAGGTGTTTGTCAGTCAGACCTGCTGAATACACAGGACTGATAATCATTGCAGGTGTTTGTCAGTCAGACCTGCTGAATACACAGGACTGAATCATTGCAGGTGTTTGTCAGTCAGACCTGCTGAATACACAGGACTGATAATCATTGCAGGTGTTTGTCAGACCTGCTGAATACACAGGACTGATAATCATTGCAGGTGTTTGTCAGACCTGCTGAATACACAGGACTGATAATCGTTGCAGATGTTGGTGTGCATGGCCAGAGGCCCAGCCTGTCTCACCAGCAAGGCAGCATTTGTGTGTGCCCCATACTGGGTTTATTAAGTCTGGAAAATACGCAGTGCAGTTCCAAAAGACATTAAACAATAACACCTATTCTATGGGGGTAAGTTTGCAAGGTTCCCACAGTGCGGAACATCAGTTGGTCTCGCAACAGATTGTCAACAGCTCCTTGGGGGTGGGAACGTGATGCCAGAGGTTTTCTGGGTAAACAGAATGAAACAATTTTATGAGAAAGGCAGAAACTTTGGTAGGTAGGGAATCTGAGGCTTGGGGAAGTTGGGTGTTTTGCTGTAGATCACATCTGGAGTAAGTAGCCAGCCCCATGAGTAGAACCTGCCACCACTGGCCAGGTGCTACGGCTGAGAGAAGATTGAAGCCACAGTCTAGGACCTTTAGGAGCTTACAGGCTTTATTAAACCAAGTAGAGATGAGATGTAAATACTAAGTCCTTCATATATTTATGGCATGGCACTCACGTGTGCCACGTCTGTCTTGTTTTTCCCTTCTGCTTGGCTAGCCCACTATCTAGTCCATACCAGCAGCTTTTCCTGACACCAGGTACAATCCAATAGCTAACAGGTATTGAGCACTTAGCTGCTGAATGTCGGGCAATGTCCTAAACCCTTTGCATGTATTGACTCACTTGATCCTTCTGACCACCCCTGAGCAGGGACTGTTGTGACAAGTGAGGCAGCCCAGGCAGACGGGTGATTACCCTGCCCAAGAGCACATGGGAGGAGGTGGAGGAGCCAGCACTGGAGTCTGGGTCTGGTTTTGGAGTTCACACTCTGTACTGGGAAGCTCTGCTACCTCTCACACTCACCTGCAAGGGGACAAGGTCGGTCATAGGTAAGGTGACCAGATTTTAACATTGGTAAAGCAGGACACCATTGACCGGGGGGGAGGGGGTTCTTGATTAAAAATTTGGTCTATCTCCCGCCGTTCCCTAGCTTGTCGTGCATTCTTTCCAAAAATCGGGACTTTTTTAAAACGCCGCAGGACACGGGACAAATTGTTAAAAATTGGGACTATCCCACCAAAAGCAGGACGTCTGGTCACCCTAGTCATAGGGCCCTGTAGTGGAGACTCCTGAGGCCTCCTGATCCTTCCGCTTTCAGATCGCCCCTTCAGGTGTGGGGTCCTGGGCAACTCAAGAGCCTGCTGTCTGCAATCAGAGGCAGGTGGAGATGGAAGTTAACCTTCGAAGTCACAGAGCTGAAGGACGTGGCAGTGCACATTTTGAGCTGCTCTAGCCTACTGTGTTCGGTGCCATTGGCTGCTGCGATGTTTGGATCTCTGATTGTACGTTCGGCGCTTCCTTGGTGCTGTGCTAACCTGACTTGTCTGGGCCTGAGTTCTGTGGCTGCTTCGGGTGGTCATCGGGCCTCGCCACTGTCTCACTGTATGGAAGGTGGTCTTTGGGCAACATCAGCAAGTCCCGGGTTGGGTGGTTCTCAGGGAACATTTACCTCCCCAGCCCCCAAGTTGTACTGTGATAAGAATCTTCTAGAACAGTGTATGACAAGAGTAGTCACTGTGTAGTGCACCTTTTATATTAGTCTTACATTCAAAACTGCACTCACAGCCTGAAATCAGCAGTGTCCTCATAGAACACCATTGACTAAGGTCACTAACAAAACCTGGGTGGTTGGGCTGGAGTCTGGAAACCCGGGTTTGGCAGCAATGGGCTGCCTCTCTGGCCAGGAGTCTCCGCTAAGCTGGGAGGAGTGGTCCTAGTGGAAGTGAGCTCAGATCCCTGTGAGTGGCCGGGGGCCCCATGTCCAGGGTCGGAGAAAGTCTGGGCACAGCCAGCTCCAGGACTTAGAGCTGTGTGCAGACCGTGTGCAGAGCTCATTGCAAAGGAATGAGCCCCCGTGTGCCAGTCATTCCCAGGAGGAGTAGGGTTCCTGATGTGGGAGCTGAGAGTGGGGTTGTGTGTGCAGGCTGGGGAGGTGATAGGCACCTGCCTCCCCTTACATACAACAGACCAAGGGCACCTCTTCTGAACCCCACCCAGGGACCCTACAAAGACAAATCAATGTTGCCCCGTGGATGGGCCCTGTGGTCTTTTGGGACAATGGGAATGATTTCTTTTTTGTTGTTGTTTTGTTATCTAAACATCCCTTAACAGGGTAGAAGCTGCAATTGGACAATGTCCTGTGGGCCAGGAATCTTTATACTTCATCTGCTTCAATCTGCGCCCTGTGAGTTGCGTGGTGGTAGGGAAATGTGCAGAAAGAGAAATAACTTGTCCAAACTCACCAACTAGTCAATGGTGGGCTGGGATAAAGCCCCGGTCTGCTGATCTTACCAACCCAGAGTTTCCCTGTACCTCGGCCATTCTCCCCTGCTGACCTTCCAAATACCGGTAGTCACCACTGACCTCCCTCGCTGAGGACATTAGGCACAAGGGCTAGGTGGTTTGTCTGAGGTCACAGCACACGGCCTCTGGACAGCAGTCTGCACTTGGAGTGTGAGGCCAGCATGAAAGGAAGACAGACAGTCCGCCCCCTCCTCTCTGCCAGCCCCCTCCTGCCAGTCTGCCTAGGCTCGTTCCAAATGCCCCTGGGCCTTCTGGCCCTTCCAGGACAGGCTTGTTTTTCAGGAAAGGCTTGTAGACTAAGATAAAGCAGGTGTCTCCGGTTCAATGCCCTCCTGCCTCTGAAAGGACCAGCCCGGCAAGCCGGCCTCTCCACTGCCTCGGCTCACCCAGTTCTGCCTCTGGGCTGGACTGCCGGCCTTTCATCAGGTGCTGGTGGCCCCTGGCCTATCGCTGGGCAACAATATGGGGGCTCTTTGGAGACAGACTCAGGGCTCCCTGCAGAGCGGGCAAGGGAAACAGGATCTGAAAAAGATGGTGACAAGCTACCGCTGGGGCTCCTGGCTCCCCCAGGAGGAGACAGTCCATGTCTCTGTCCGAGGTTCCTGGGGAAACTGCTCCTGGCATTTAGGTAATGAAGAACCAGCGAATGAAACTGCCCTCCATTCCACCTGCCTGCAGCCTCCCCCTCTGCCCAGCTATGACCCCAAGCTCTGGCCCTTCCGGGTAGTGGGTATTCCTGACTCACATAGGCCTCCCTAAGCCAGCTTCGTGTTCTGAGACAAATCACTCGCTCTACTACCTCCTCTCCTTTATGGCAATGGAAGGAATTTTGCCTGTATGCTTTATTACTGCTGGATTCTAAAATCAAGGAACAAAATGCTGTGGGCTTATTAAAATCATGCAGCCTTCCAAAGCCCCATGGGAAGGTTAGGTGTACCCAAGACAGTCTGGTTAGTCAGCCCCTACTGGTCAGAGATGTGCAGGCAGGAAGCACTGCACTCCGCCCCCTTACCCCCATCACACGAGGTGTGGGCTCTCTGAAGACTGCCGGTGTATACCCAGAGCTTGCTTCCCAGATGTTAAGAGGCCTGCTGTGGACTTCGTCCCTGTGATGTTGCTACCAACATCAGCAACAGAGAAGGGAGTACCAAATAGGCCAGGTGGCACCGCATGGCATCGGGCCTCTGAGCCCTTCCAGGGAAGGACTCTTGGTTTGTTCTATTTAGGAATGTGTGTTGCCACCACCAAGAATGAACAGTAATTAACATTAAGTCATGTCTGCTTCACATTTTTAAATAAAAGAAACAAAACATTAGAAATGAGGTTGAAGACTCTCTTTGTCCCTCACTCCTTGCCTCATTTCTTTTTTCTCCCCTCAAAGGCAACTGCTGTTCAGAGAACCAGCCAGTTGCATGAGCACCCAGGATAAACGAGTGGAGGAATGAGGTGAGACTGTGAGAGGGAGGGAATTGTTTTACACAAATACTCTAAGGGAAGTTAGTGCCTTAGCTGCACTGAGGGGTGGTGAGAACCCTAAGCAGGTATGCTTACTAAACTGCCTTCTAAAAGCTGACCCAGTAGAGGCAGCGCCTTGGTTTGGCTGAGCTGGGATGTCCAAGTTAGGGATGTCCAGATGTGAACTGCCCTGGATAGTGAGAGGGGCCCCAGTGCTGCCCAGAGACGTTCTTTCTTCTTCTTGACCCCAGCATACTGCTTCCCTTGTCTCTCAAACATGATGAATGGTTCTTAAAGAATATTGGCTTGAAGGAATGCCTAGATATTTGCCTGTATGGGAAGTGGCATTTTCCAACCTGCCTGCAGAGCCCACACATCTAGTTCCAGGCTCACAAAGACCAAGGCCTCACTTGCTGCTGCCCTGGAGAAGAGCATGGTGACATCCTCGGTCACGCCTTGAAATGCCCAGCTTTGGTCTGGAATCGCCATTGTTCCTTGTCCGTGCTTGCAGCCTCGCTTGGATGGTCAGATAGGGGAGGAGGGGTGCTGAGCATATCGCTCAGGGCCAGCTGGGTGCTGTGTGTGTGTGTGTGTGTGTGTGTGTGTGTGAGTTTCATTTGGACCCTTGATGATCAGAATGTGAATTTCATTTGGTAAACTTTCCTTTTAAGTCTAACATAGTAGCTGGGATTCTTACATCCCCTATTAAACAGTATGGTAACAGGCATACGTTGTGTGTTTGTTCTCCCGTAGTACTTGTATGCATTTCTAAAATCAGGGTCTCACCTCAACTTGCTGAGGGAACCTCATGTGTGCTCCTGCTGGGCTGGTAGAGGGATTGAAAGACATGCCTCATTTCTTCCTTTACATATTTATTTTTCCATCTAAAATAGGACAACTGTAATATGAAAATTTGGAAAAATAACTCCACCAGCCTAATGCAGTCAGCATGAGCATTTTAGTGCAGTTTTTCCAGTCTTTTCTTCTATGTGTTATTTTAAAGATAACTACAAACACAGTGTTCATGTGATTTTATATATGTGTATACTTTGTTGTCACTTAATATCAGAATAAGCATGTTACTTCATATTAGATAATCTTAATCACTTTTTTAAATGCTGCATAACAACCCTCTTTGAATCCCATTGGTTAGTTATGAGTACTATCCCCATATTATGGATGTCTAGAATTCTAAATGGTGACTTCTTACAATGAATACTTTTGTATTTGTAGTTTTCTCCATACTTCAAATTATTTGCTTTGACTTAGATGACCTGAAGTGGAATTACGGAGGTATCAAGTAAAGAAAAAAAACCCTCTAAGTCTCTAAAATGTTCCCAAATTGCATTTCCGAAGGATTTACCAATATGCATGGACACCAACAATATACAAATGTGGCAGTTCTTCTAGGTACCCCCACCCCCAAATTAACCTCTCTTCCTGAATAATAGACTAGCCTGTTTGATCAGGTTAATCTCCTTTTGTATTGTGAATAACGTTTATTTTATACTGTGTCCTTTTGTGACTTGTCTGTTCTCATCCTTTTAATGTGTATCTATAAGGCCAGTGTGTTTTTTAAGTAACATACAATTAAAAAACTACCAATCATACCATAGAGTAAAACAGTGAAAAATAACTCCTTCATCCTTGACGCAGTTTCTCCAATCTCTACCCAGAAGCAACCACTCTTTCTGGTTTCTGTTATTTCTTCCAAGCCAGCTTCTCGATGTTTTATACAGTCTCAGAATATATGTGTCCTACTGGACACATTCATAGAAAAGTAAATGACAACAACTTGAGGGGATTTATAAGAGATGGGGAGGTGAGTGTGGGCCCTGGGGGTACCCTCTGGCCCAGGCTGACCCCTCCCCCACCTTCTGTACAATCTAGGGGTCTCCGGACTGCTCACCAGAAGGGTTCCATCCAGGACTGGAACTCACAGGTCAGCAAGGTGAACCTGAAGGAAGGCTGGCCACAAAGTTTTTATTTTTGTCAGGGATGGAGTTTCAAATACATGCGGGAGCTTCAGGTTAAAAGGCCAAGGTCTCTCGGAAGAGGCATAGTCCTTTGAAAGGGATCCAGGCACCAAGTCCTGGTCCCTGGACATCCCTCGGACTCTGTGTGCTTGCGCCCTTAGCCGTGACCCTGTCAATCCCAGACTACTTGGTGGACTGTCCTGTCCCATTTGCCCACTCAGTCTTCATTATCTATTACTTCCTATTTTGATGATCATCTTCTGCTTCTCACACATTTTTCTCTGAGGGTCCTGGATTCAGGTTCTTTTTCTAGGGCACCCTCTGTCCCAGCTCCAGTATCTGGCCCAATGGGTCTCTCTCCCTAACAGGTCCACGTGATTAAAACCATAAATATAGGGACACTTATTGGGAAGGGCAGTGAGGATGGGGACCACTGGGCAAGTGGCCAGCGGGGAGAGAAATCACAAGTGGACCCTGTCTTCCTGAGGTGGCGATAGAAGATTTGGACCAATTTCTCAGGGTCTGTGGGAGGTGGCATGTTCAACCACGTATTAGTGGTGGCTGTGGGGGTGTCATTTTCCGAGGGCTCCAGGGTTCTTAGGTGGGCTTCCTCAGGGAGCTGAAGAGACTGGAATGGAAGGCTTCACAGGCTACATGCAGTGAGTCCTAGCGCAGCAGTGGCGGTGGCCAGCAGGGGAGTTGGTGACCTCTTCTGGCTCTGATGTGACATGGTAGATTGGTGGGCACTGGATATCCAGGCCCCTGAACCCCCATCAGTGGTGGAATCCCAAAGAAGACTTCGGACAATACCAACCTCGGTCTTCCCAGCCTAGCTCAGGTCATCTGGAGCTTCTACTTATCCTTATGTCGCAATGTTTGCATTGGACTGGTTTTAATTACAGTATTTTTTGTGTGCTGCTATTTTGTGAGAGACAAAAGTCATTCATTTACAGCTTTCAAGGAGCATTTGCTTTGCACCAACTCTGCACTGGCCTTCGCTGAGATGAGTGAGACTCAGCCCCCTGGACTGAAAGGGATAAAAAATGTCCACTAAGAACTAAAAAACAAGGGGCAGAGTCTAAACAAAGAAACTGAAGGAGTGATATAGATGAACTGTGAGGTTGGTTCATGATGGGAAAGATTGTAATTGGCTGGGGCAGTCAGGGAAGGCTTCATGGAGGAAATGGTGTTCAAGAGGACATTACAAATGGGTGCAATGTTTTAGAACTTTTTAATTTGAAATATTAAACTTACAGGTGGATGCATCTTTGGCTGGTAAGAACAGAACTTTGTTGCATTATTAGAGTCTAGGCTAAATGAAATGGAGGAATGATTGGTGGTAAGTCTGGAAAACAAGTTTGGGGCTATATTTTTGGAAGATCTTGAATGCCACTCCCAGAAACAGGGACGTAGTGGGTGTCTATAAGCAGAAGGTTCTGGATAAAAAGCAAAAACAAAAACAAAAAACCTGAAGAGTTGGGTTATGTGCCTCCTTGTCCTTTCTGAGAAGGAGATGAATAATTTTTTTTAAGCGGCTGGTGAAATTTGGTTCTTATTCAAAGTATGACCCTTGATCATCAATAAGGAGAATCAACTTCTCACAATTGAGAATTCTCTGGTTATCCGTTCAAAATATTTCAAGGTGCAAGTCTATTTAGTTTAAACCAGTGACTTCCAAATTTGAGTGTCCATCAGAATCAACTGGAGATCCTGTTAAAGCATAGAATGCTGGCCTCACTTGCAGTGTTTCCAGGACAGTAAAAAATTGGATGCCAAATGCTGCTGATCTGGGGACTACCGGTACTCTAAGGACCTATGGATTAAACGTCCTACCTGACCTACCTCGCTAGATCCACAGGGTGGCAGCAGAGAGCACTGCAGTCGCTACACTGGCCAAACCTGGCGTCCTCAGACAGAGACAGTGGAGGGCTGTTTCTGGAGCCTTTAATGCAGGTTTTTGTTACCAAATGACCTCACAAACCAACCACAACAGCAAACTTCCCAACAAGCAAGGATGCATTGTAGAAGGGAGTGCTCAGTGACTTAGATCTTGTTCCTTCTCCCAGATGTACCCTCTCCCAACTCCACCCCAAACTCCTTCTGCTGGGCCCTCAGAACTCTCATCTAGTAGAGTACACAGGGTCTGGCAGAAGTAATGCTCTTATTTAAGTAGTATACTGTGCTTGATTGAGCATGATATTATGTTACAGAATGACATGCTTATGATTTTGTAATAATCGTAGGGGCGTTACTTCTGCCAGACCCTATATTTGATAACTAAGGTCACTGCCAACAAGGTTTCTGTCTGAATATAAGGTGAACTGGAGCCTGGAAAGTGAATTGTTTTATCCAGAGTGGACAGGTTAGGCTATGGTCATGGGGTCCTCTTTTTATTTTATTTTATTTATTTATTTATTTTTGACAGAGACAGAGAGAAGGAGTAGGACCCAGAGTAGTCTCCATAGCTGTACATCATCAGTTTTTGACATGGTTTCATTCCATACAGGTGGGTGGGGGCCTGGCAGGGCAGGAATTGGGTTGGGGGCCTCCTGCATGGGGGGCATGCCCTCTCGAGCCAGGAGCCGAACTGCGTAGGTGGCAGGGGCCAGAACCAAACTGGGGGCCTCCTGGATGGGAAGCACACCCCAGTTCAGCATATGGGTCCCCACGGGTGGGGGCCAGGATTCAATCCTCAGTCCCTAGGGCTACAAAGTGAGCCCTTAACGCACTGAGCCGTCCAGCATCCCTGGATATCTCTTGATATCCTAAACACATATCTCATGGTGTATTGCCCACTATGTCTCAGTGGGCAAGACATAAGGCTGGAATTAGCAAGATTACCATCCTGAGTTGCATCCTGCCACTTTCCCCCTAACTCCCATCAGATGTCTGCAAAGCCTGCTCCTCAGGCAACGTTTGTCCCTGTCAGCAGCTCCAAGAGTCATTGGGTTGACACTGACCCTTTCAGAAATGCACACAGAGCACTAAAAGTGATCAGCTACACACATTGCCTATTGGTGGTTGTCGAAGGACCTCATCTCTGCTGGGAATCTGACTATTCAATCTACCAGTAGCCAAAATGGTGCACAGGCTTTAAGGCTTAGCACACACATGAACCCATATGAAGCCTTCCCTGATCCTTTGAACCCATATTGCTCCTTTCTCCAGGTTCACAGGCCTTTGTTCTAGCGTAGGCCTTCTCGGATGGTGGTTAGTTGATTACAGTTGTTTTTCTGTACACCACTGGGCGGTGAGCTCCTCCAGGGTAAAGACTGCCATCTCTATTCATCTTTGTAGGAGGTACCTTGTAAATGTGGATGGAATGGAAAAGACTTTTTTGTCTCACATTTTGATGAATGATCAGGGCTGTATTTACCTAAACTTTATATTTAATAAACTGAAAGCATAATTCCTCTAGACCTTCCTCCTCCTAGACTGAGTAGATTTTATGGTTTTATTTTTACATCCTAGGGCAATCCTCCACCCAAGAAAGAATAATAAGTCCAATAAGTCTAGAGGTTTCAAAGTTAATGTGTGAATCACTGAGAGAGAATCCACCCTGTTCTGGTCAAAAGGTGACAAATGGAGTTAACGTGAATCAACGCAGGACAGAGTCAGACATGCCTGCTTGCTAATGACTGATTTTTTTCTGTTAATATTTTTCTCTAGTTCTTTCTAGTCTATTATGCTTATTACACTTATTATCTTTTGTTATATGCTTGAGATCAGATACCAGTTATTTTTATCTTAATATCGATAGCATTTTCTAATATTTTAAAACATTATTCTCATGTTTTTGAACATTCTAAACATCTTTGTAAGCCACCCTATGTTATTCTATAATGTATAGAAAATACACTTTACTTAAGTTTTATAGGCAATATTTTCTTTGGTATTTGGGATTATTATTATTATTATTATTTTTGAATAGTATTTCCAAACTGGAAATATTGTATCAAATGCTGTTTTGGGTGTTCAAGTGAAATCTTTATTAACTTTTTCACTTAAAAAATTTTGTGCTCATTATTTAAAAAAAATACAGATCAGTAAATAATAATAATATAAATGAAAAGGAGAATGAGGAGGAGGGGAAAGGAAAGTCACCCTTGGTTCCACTATCTAGAAATAAATATTTCTATGTATATTGTCTTGGCTTTTTTCTCTCTATATATATTTATTTTATAAAATTTGAAATCATGCTGTTTGTACTGTTACATAACTTGCTTTTTATTATCATGAATCTTTCCATGTATAAAAATATATTTTCTCAATGTAGCTTTAACAGCTGCACAGTATTCCATGGAAGAAGAATAATAGTTAACATTTATTTTGTACTTACTATATTTTAGGAGCTCATTTAAATCCTCACAATAACCCTATGAGACAGGTACCATTAGTCTCTGCATGTTAGCAAAAAGAAAAATTCAGACATAGAAAGATTAAATAACTACTTATTATGGGGCTATTATAAATGCATATGAACCAATAGTCTGTTGTAAGACAAGTAAGTTGTTTGCTTTTTGTTTGCTGTCATAAGTGATGTTGCTATTGATTTGTTAAGCAAATATTCACTCAGCTCCCACATAGGCTGAGTGTTTTCCTAAATGCTGTGTGTACAGGGCAAAATTGTCAGAACAAGGTAGGACTGTTTGGGGAGAGACCTATCTGAAAGGCTTGAGCATCAGACCAGATTTTCTCTGTTGCATTCCCTCCTCTGGCTGAGGGGAACTCAGTGCTGTGATAGCTGCTTGGTGTGGTGTGGTTCTGTCTCTTCCATCAGCATCCGTATTTCACTGTTCCTCTTTCTGCTCCACACACCTGCTAGGGTGGGGCCTCATGGAGTTGGCCTTCTGCCTTCCTGAAACAGGCAATCAAAACCAGAGATGTAACCTGGGGAGCTGGTTCCACACCTCTGATTCTGCTGTTTTGTCTGTAATGAAAATGCCCAGACATGGTCGTGGTCAGTTATTAAAGACACAAGGCATTGGCTACTTCACAGGCACGGTCTCTACCCTGCTAGCTTCCCACCCTTTCTTGTAGGCTATTTACTGATGTGCATTTGGTATATTGAAAGGGAGACTAAGACCTTTCTGGGCACAAGAGAGGAAGAAAAGCAACAGTCTTTGGGTTTCATGCATTTTCTTTTAATAACAGTTTTATTGAAATATAACTTACATACCATACAATTCACTCATTTTAGTTCATTTCAATTCATTGGTTTTTAGTACATTCACAGAGTTGTACAACCATCACCTAATTTCAGAACATTTTCATCACCCCCCCAAAGAAACCCCATAGCCATTAGTGGCCACTCCTTATCTCCCCCTCCCCTAGGCCTCCTCAATCACTAATACGCTTTCTGTCTCCATGGATTTTCCTATTCTAGACATTTTCTATAAATGAAATCATATAGCATACAGTCTTTTGTGTCTGACTTCAACTTTGCACGATGTTTTCAAGGTTTATTCCTGTTGTATAGTGACACTTTATTCTTTTTTATGGCTGATAATATTCTGTTGTGTGAATATGCCACATTTTGTTTGTACATTCATCATTTGATGGACATGGGAATGGTTTCTGTTGTTTGGTTATTGTGAATAATGTTCTTGTGTGAACATATATTTTTAATCCTCTTAGGTATATATGCCTAGGAATGGAATTGCTGGGTTATAAGGCAACTGTATATTCAACCTTTTGAGGAACTGCCCAACTGTTTTCCAAAGTGGCTCCTGACTTCTACAATCATACCAGCCTTGTAGAAGGCTTTCATGCATTTTTTTTTATTGCGGTTACCATGACAGTCTCTAAAAGCCAGGCAATTGCAAGCCAACTGGCCCCTTGGCTCCCCAGCTTACACTTCCAGAGTGGAAAGAAAATTCTCAACTCAGCTGTGATCTTTCTGCAAGACAGGTTGCCAGGTATGTGCGGTCTACACATCTCGTGATTGTATATGTTGTTTACATAATTGTCCCTGGTGATTCATAGCTTTCCTCCTGATACATGACTTTTATTGACATTGGTGACTTATGAGTCTGATGACTTTAGTACAGAGACTCTATCACACTTTTACCTAGAAATCCATTGCTTAGGACTAATAATAATACCCTCTTTGTACAGTTCTTTGCCATTTGTAAAGCACTATACTACTTCCTTTTCGTTCAGGGTCTAGTGCTTTGCTTTCAAAGTGTTGGCCTTACTAAGGCAAAGTAAGCCCTGCTAGGGTGTGTTAATGGGCAATAAGATACCGGCCTTTCACCAGGAGACTCACTGAGTTCTACTATTTGCCTCATATAAATGAATGTGTACTGTGAGAGTGGCAGGCCCTACCACAGAGGAGAGTAGTTTTTGGGACCTTCTCAAATCTGGTCCTCGAGGACTCACTCTCTATATTGAGGCCACAAGAGTGACATTGTTGTAGGAATGCAGTACCACGTTCTAGCCAGAAGATTTTTCTAGATCATTCCGCTTACATAAAGATCATGTATGAAAAAGCTAGTATTGGTGGCAGAATTTCAAAGAATTTTTCTTTTTTGATTATGTTATTTTAATTTTCCTAAACATTGAATATGTAATGATTGAACATTTTTAAAAGAAGCAAGAGTGGCGATAAGGCCAGGATCCAGAAGCCTCTGAAGTTTATAGTTCTTCCACAAGGGCGATTCCTGTTTATGAGCACTCCTTCCTTCTTGTCCATAAGCCAGTTCTGAGAGAATGGAGAGAACATTCCTTACAACCATGGCTTCTTCAAAAGGACAGCCTTGGGAAAGCCGGGATGGCTCAGCGGGTTAAGCGCTCACTTTGAAGCCCCGAGGACTGAGGATCAAATCCCGGCTCTGGCCCAGGAGGACCCACATGCTGAACTGGGGTGTGCTTCCCGAATGTGGTGAGGACCCCAGTTCAGTTAAAAAAAAAAAAAAAAAAAAAAAAGGACAGCCTTTGCAAAAGAGTCTTGTCACATTTACACCAAGTATCAATTTAATGGGCCAGAGAATAATGTAACCCAGACAGACAGGGAGAGATGCTTTTATCAGGATCTTCTGATAAAAGGGGTCTGAGTGGGGCTAAAATGTAGAATTTGTTGAAAGTTTGTACATGAAACAGTTAGATCCCCTTATCTTAGCAGAAGACTAGACACTAATTTCTTGGAGCTGCTGGCTTTGGGAAATGACACAGCTGAGGACAGGGGCACTAGACTATACCAGGGACTGAGTGACAGTCAATACACTGAATGGGGATTCCACTGGCCCCTCCCCCAGCTGACTCCTAAGCACGGGCAGCCATGTTGTTATCTGCTAGGCAGGATCCTGAAGGATTCCTTTCTGGAGAAGATGACTGGCTTGGGGCATAGAATTTCATGGTGCTGAGAGCCAAGAATTTTCCAGTGGAAGAACCCAATCGCTTACTTACTCTGGTGAATCCCACAGTTGGGCCTTCCTCCCATGCAAAGGGCTGCTCAACAGCTACTTAGTGGCCCATTCTCAAATGTAAGTGGACAGCTAAGGATCATCAGGCACTTGAGAGAAACTGAGACAGACAAGACAACAATAACAACAACAACAACAACAAAAAACAAGTGGAACTTGGGAATGAGCTGGCAATCTAGGCAGCAGAAGGAAACAACCATCACAACCACAACAAGGTTCTGTGACTGGTTGATCCTGAGAGAATACATACTCAAGCACAGACGGTTGTAATAAGGGAACAAGGAACAGAAATAATCTTTGGAACTTAAACGTTTGAGAGCAGAAATAAAATTAAAAGAGTTAGAAAATAAAGTGAAAGAAATCACATAGAAAGTAGACTAAAAAGAAGAGAGAAAACATAATATAATAAAATTACAGGATTCATCCAGGCAGTCTAACATCCAAACAATAAGAGTTCCATAGAGAGAGAGCAGAGAATATGGAGAAGACAAAAGTATCAAAGATATAATTCAATAAATTTCCATCTGTACATGACTGTATAGATGGAAAAGGTTCACAGAGTGCCAAGCATAGTACATGACATAGATCCACCAGGAGGCATGAAGTCATGGAATTTCAGACCACTAGGGACATTGAGAGGACCCTAAAAGCTTCCAGGGGAGAGGAAAGTGATTTCAGGAGTCAGAGTGGTATCAGACTTTTCAAAATACACAACACTCCATGCTAGAAAACCATGGAGGAAGACTTTAAAATAATTTTTTTAATACCTAGAATTCTATACACATCAAAACCATCTATCAAGGCAGGTTCAGAAATGCAGTTTTGAAATATTTAGTTTCTGTTTACCTTTGGAGATGTTTCTCCAAAATTAGGGCATTATCCAAGGAAGAGGAAGACATAAGATAAAGGAAGCAGGGCATCCATCCTGAAATGCATCCCAAGAATCCCCAGGAGGATGGGCAGGGAATCCTCAGCGGGCTATGAAGGGGAAGACCTGGAGAACAGCCAGTTGTCAGGAGCAGGAGTTTGGAGGGGGTGGGAGCTGTCTCCAGAAAACGATGTGGCTGATACAGGAGGAAATGAGTTTGTGTCCTACCGAGAGAGTGCTACTTTTGAAGGGAAGTTAGTGATGAGTTAGTATAGTAATAAGTACATAGAAAGTTAAATAAATGAAGAAAAAGTGATCATTGTTAACTTCAGGAAAAACAAAAAGTTGTTTAAGGAAGAAACTATGACTATATAGTACATTTCATGGCCTAATAAGCACATGGCAATAGGGTATAAACATTGAATATTAATTCAACCAAAATTATGATATCACTCTATTTGGAGAATGAAGAAGGAAGGGGAAGTGGGTAGGGAGATTTAAGAGACCAAAACTTCAGCTTCCATATGGAAAGTCACTAGCAATGATCCTAAAACCTAAAACAAAATCAAGATACATAGCTAAGTCAGAATATACAGTAGTCCTCCCTTATCTGTGGTTTCACTTTCCAGGGTTTCAGTTACTCTCTGTCAACTCTGGTCCAAAAATATTAAATGAAAAATTTCAGAAATAAACAATTCATAAGCTTTAAATTGCGTGCTGAGTAGTGTGATAAAATCGCTCACGGCCCCACTCTGTCCTGCCTGGGGCATGAATCATTCCTTTGTCCAACATATCCATGCTGTCTATATGTTTATTAGTCATTTGATAACCGTCTTGATTAGCAGATTGGTTGAGAGAGACCACATTCACATAAGTTTATTACAGTATATTGTTATAATTGTTCTATTTTTTTTTAGTTATTGTTACTCTCTTATTGTACCTAATTTGTAAGCTAAAGTTTATCATAGGTATGTGTGTATAAGAAAAAAATAGTGTACGTAGGGTTTGGTACTATTTACAGTTTCAAGCATCTACTGGGGTCTTGGAATGTATGCCCTACAGATACGGAGAATAAATAAGAGAAGAAATAGCTAGAAGAGTTAAAAGTGGTTATGTCTAGACAGTGGCCATCTGGATATAGAGGATGGAACAGTAGAATGCTCATTTTTATTATAAATCTTGTAAAACCATGGGATTTTAAAAACCATGCACGTGTATAACTATTATTTCTTTTAAAGAAAGTCAACAGCTGGTGTTTACAGAATCATCTTTTGAACCCCATTCTGCCTGAAACCAAACCTTTTTCTATTATCACAATTTTGCCTCTCCAAAGAAATGCTTAATATTTATTTGCCTTTAGACTCTGATTTTCTATAGAGTCTGCTTACACAAACTGATACAGGATATTTAGCAAAACCTAGGTAGTCAGGGAGGCCTCAGTAGCCATTGTGCCAATATCTAAGGAATGTGAACCTAGGGCTTCTGGAGCAAGGTGACCAGGTACTGAAAGACAAGATAAAGGACACCAAGGCCGGCAACGCCCAGAATCCCATCAAGCAGGCCTATCAGCTGGAGATAAGTGTTAACAATAAATCCTAGAACTTTGGTCGTTTGTTTCAAAACTCACCTAAGTGGATTATCCAGGCATGTGAACTGAAAGATAAAAGCAGGAACTTGGGTAAAATAAAGGGTATAAAAGCAGTGGCTTGCAGTCATAGCGCAGGCATTCCACTTTCGGGTGCCCCCTCTCCTCAGAGAGCTTTCCTTCTTTCTGTGGGCATTTCATTTTCAGATGTCCCCTCTCGTTTTGAGAGCTTTTACTCCTTTCCTTTCTTAATAAACTTTGCTGCTTCACCTTTCCTGTGGAGTCCGTGTTCTCATTCTTCGAGTTCCTGAGACCACGAACAGATGCCACTGTTCACAATTGTTCCTGCATCAAATGACGCAACCCTCTTCAAACTCCACAAGGGTTAGGTTTGTGCCTATTTTGCAGACTACTGTCTTCCCAGAGTCCAGCAACCACCTGGAATAACTAGCTCCCACAAAACATTGGCATTAAGTCCATTTTCTAAATCTCTAAATGTGTTGGTTTTAATTCTTGAACATCCCTCTTAAAAGCTATCTCTATCCTGCCTGTGAGTATCCCAGCAGACGCATATGCAGAAACAAGTGGGAATTGCAGGATCCCCTAGAGAACTCGGGATTTGAAGGTGGGGGCCTCAGCTCAACCCCCTGTTGGTTTCCCCTCAAAAGATGCCCTTCCTGGGCTGCCGGTGACTGTACCATGGGGGTTGCAGTTGCAATGACAGTAGCAGTAGCAGGCTGGGTTTCCTTGAGACTGGTCCAGAATTTAATGTGATCAGATGTTGTCTTGCATTTTAAATGACTGGCTTAAGGATGCTTCATTTCTGTCCTTCCTTCCTCTTTTTCTCCTTCCTTCCTGACCTTCCTTCTTTCCTTTAACAAACATGTATTGAGTGCCCATTACTTACTAGACACAGGGGGGAGGGGGGAGGTGGGGGGAAGAAATCTGAGAAAATAAAAGGTGATTAATACTGTTCTTGCCCTTAAGAAGGTCAAACCAAGTAGGCCAGTTGGGCATGCAGTCAACTTCCCAATTAGAGCAAGACCGGAAGTTGTGAGACCTGTGAAGGGTGTGGGAATACAGAGCAAGGAGCATGGGATACCAGCCAGGGATGGAGAAGATGTGGTGGGCAGCTTGAGGCTCACAGGAAAGACAGAGCTCTGGATGTGAGGTGACTGGACAGAGGCCCAGAGGCCTTGAGTCCTGGTAACAGGAGCAGAGCACAGCACTTTCTCCAGACAGACCATCCAGAGGGGGTACACCTGTCCTTCTCTGCTGGTCTCCCTAAATGGGCTTGGAATGAGACTACAAAATCCTGAAAATGCTGAAGGAATGTGGGGAGAATCTGGAGTGATCCCACTGCCATCTAGAGAGGAACCAGAGCAAAGGCTGCAGGTTTCGCAAGAATGTGCTCCAGGGCCTCTGGGTGAGGGTGAGCTGTTAGCTGCATGTGCTGAAAAACCACTGGGATTACTGTACGTGATGGAGATCTTGTTCTAGGGTTGAAGGGACGTCTTGCAGAGCTCAAGAGCAAGAAACTTGAACCAGAAACTAGGGCACCATAGGGAGCTCAGAAAGTTCTCCCTCTCCATTGCTTCTCCATACTCCCCCTTGCTTGTGTCTGCTTTGTCTGATTTCCAATCCTCAGTGTAGAAAATAGCCGCTGAGTTTGCACCTGAATGGAGCAGCTACACGGACACTTGGGAGGGGATGAGATAAACCCAACAGGAGAGCCATGTTCTAGAAAATCAGAAGGAGGTTTCACTGGTAAACACGCTCTTTGTGGCGCTCCAAGAGAGTCCTCTAGTGAATGAGGTTTAGGTCTCTGGGTGCTGGCTTACCCGAGGGGCTTTGGAATGTCCCTGCAGACCCCAGGCTGCATCCACAGGCAGCCACACTCTGGGTGACCTTTAAAGAGAAGTCATTTATTTGTGTTGAAACAAACAAGACCTGTGCAGCCACAGCGATGGCACGGACTTGGGTCTGAGGAAGGCATCCTAATCCTGGCTTCTCCTCTCATTAGATGGACTATTGAGCACTTGACACATAGCCCGTCCAAGTTAATATGTGCTGTGAGTGTAAAACACACGCTGGATTTACCCCCAAATATACAATGTTTCATTACTATTTTACTATTATTAACAGTAACGTTCATATTCATGTTGAAAGAACATTTTGGCTTAAATAGAATATATTAGAGTTAATTCTGTCTGTTTCTTTTTACTTTTTAATAATATGGCTCTTAGAGAAATTAAAAATCACAAAAAATGGCTCTTGTTATATTTCTATCGTTGATTTAGACTCTAGACCTGCTGCGTTGCCTTTATTGAAAAGAACAAAAGCACATAACTTTGCACTACTCTAGAAAGTTGGGGAGCGGTGTTGATGCAATCTCAATGCCTTGGCCTCCATTCAGTAAATTAATTAAGCATCACCTTGGCCTCTAGGGTCCCAAACCCTGGCCCAATCCACAGCTGCCCCAACTCTTTGCACTGCTGGCAATAAACCAGCCCTAACCATAGAGAACAAGGTGAGGAAAGTGTTCCTGACAGAAGGCCAGTATACCTTCAGGGGCCTACAGATGTACCTGGGGGAGCTGCAGGCTATTGCATTACTCTGTAAAGCTTCCCAAGTACTGTTGCACTGGTTGATGAGGTCAGTTTCTTGACTTGGGGCTTCTAGCAACCCAGCCAGGCAAGGTGGGTGGTCTCAGCTGAGCAGAAGCTCTAATTCACAATTATAAATCTACCTGATTAATGAAAATGTTAGAAATAATTTAATTATTCATTAAGATGTAATTGGTGATAGAAAGTTTGAGCACCCTTGACAAAAGCAATTGTATTCTTCAGGGTTTTGGTTCTTGCATGTTTGGTCTCTATGTTTGGATGGTAAGTGACAGTTTCCTTTAATATTCACCCAGTTTCCTTTAATATGTCCTTTCATGTACATTCCTCTACAAACCGTACAATTTTGGTATTTGGAAGACTTCAGTTATTTTGCCTTCTGGGATGGTGAGCAACTGTCATCACTGTCAAAACCCCATGACCACCCCCGTGCTCTTTGTCCAGCTCCACTTGCACCACACCTTGGAATGGACCGGGGTTTAAATTACTCCATCTCCAGAAACTAAGTCAGGGTTGTAACCACAAATTCCTTAATATATGCTGCAGCTCTGCATACCCACAGAACCAGTTCTTCTTCCTCATTGAGACCACAGGTGCTGGGCCCTCCCAGTGTGCTCACCCCACTCTCCTTGACCTTCACCTGCATCTTCAGCCCCCGCCCTAAGGGAAGATGGCATGAACCAGGACTTAAGGACTTGTGCTCAGGAGCTGCCTGCCTGAGCTGTGACCCCACACCTTCCTTACAACCAATAAGACTGTGGGCAAGTTACTTAATCTTTCCAGAACTCAGTTTCCTCACCGGGAAGGATGGGATGTAGAATTATAAATATATGTATATGTAACACATATGAGGTAATGTGGGGAGAGCTTGCTACAGTGACTAGTTCACAAATGCTCTCAGCAATGGTTAGTTATCACTAGTTATGATTGGCTCTGCTTTTGTTGTTGTTGTTTTGGTTTTTAATCTGCCCATTGGGCTGCTCAGAGAAAGCTCCAGAATTAGACTGCTAGTCTCTGCTACAGAGTCACCATACTCCCCAAATGGACCTCCCTATGGCCTGGCCAGCAGTGTGTGTGTGTAAAAGTTTTATCCACAAATATGTGTGTCATGTGTCCTTTTTTGGTAATAGCTTTATTGAGATATAATTCACATAGCATACAATTCACCCATTTAAGTGTTCCAATCTATAGTTTTTATATTAATGGAGTGACACAACCATCAATACAATCAATTTTAACTTTCAAAAGAACCCTGATACTCTTTGTAGTCAAGTCCTCCAGCCTCTGGCAACCACAAATCCACCTTTTTTTCTCTTTAGATCTGCCTATTTTGGACATTTCATGTAAACGAGACCATACAATAGGTCTTTCATGACTGTTGGTTTTTTTTTCCACTTATATTTCCAAGGTTTGTCCATGTTGTACCATGGATTGGCATTTTGTTTCTTTTTATGGCCAGATAATATTCGATTGTATGAATATACCACATTCTTTTTTAAAGGTTATTTTTATTGTTGTTGACAGAGAGAGACACACAGAGAGATAGAGAGCAGGGGGAGGGTCCAGAGCAGTCTCCATAGTTGTAGGTCACCACTTTTTGACATAGTTTCACTTCACAGGTGGGTGGGGATGCACGTGCACAGGGTGGGAACCAAACCAGGGGTCTCTCGCATGGGAAGCACACCTGGGCTAAGAGCTGAACCAGGGGCCTCTCACGTGGGAAGCTTGCCCTGGCAAGAATCCAACTGGGGGCACACCACAGTGCAGCATATGAGTCCTCACAGGCAGGGGCCGGGGCTGGGATAGGATCCTCCGACCCCAAGGCTGCAATGTGAGCGCTCAACCCACATTCTGTTTATTCCTTTAACAGTTGGTGGACATTTGGATTGTTTCCACATTTTGGCTACTCTAAATAATGTTGCCATGAGCATTCAGGTACAAATTTGTGAATAGCTGTGTGTTTTTATTTCTCTTGAGTAGTTAACTAGAAGTGGAATTACTGGATCCTATGTTAAGTATGTGTTCAACCTTTTGAGGAATTGCCAAAGTGTTTTCCCAGTGGTTTCACTCTCACATTTCCACCAGCAGTTTAGGAGAGTTCCAATTTCTCTATATCCTTGTCAATACTTGTTAATACTCGTACGTGTCTTTTTGATTCTAGCCATTCTAGTAAATGTGAAATGGTATTTTATTATGGTTTTGATTTTTATTTTCCTGATGGCTAATGATGTTGAGGAGCCTGACAATTCATTCCTCCATCATTTGCTTATTGTCTCTTGGAGTCCCATCGTGAGTATGTCACTATTTTTCAAACTTCATGTTTCAAAATTCCTCTCATGTCCAGAGAACCCATCTCTTTTGCTATTTTGAAGACTTTCCATGCACTCATTCATTTTTCACCAAGTATTTTTGGGGCCTCATTTGTGTGGCATATGCTGAGGGCTGGGGACATGCCTCAGTTGTTTACAGTATCAGGCTGCTGTTTACAGTTTGATGGAAATGTGTCATTGTGGGACTCCTCTGTTTAATATGTTTCATTGGCATTTTAAAATTTGGGATAAAATTTAATGGCAGCATTCATGGTAGCCGAGGTTCTGCATACCTAGGAGTGGTCAGCCAGCCTAGTCACCTTCCCTGCCAAATTCCCTGCCTCACATGTTGTGCTACCATCTTAGGCTCCCAATGACAATTTTTTCATGCAGCCCTGTCCCTTTTCTCCACTGCCCCTTCTAGACTGCAAGCTTCTCAAGGGCAGGGGATGATTCTCATGCACCCTTACATTTCCTACAGCCCTAGGACACTTGGCACATCGAAAGTACTCAATCTAATACCATATAATGTATATGATACATTTACCATTGGATTAGTAAATGAATAGATGGCAAAATAAGTGAATGGATGAAGGTATGTAGTTCTGCCAAGCAGTGCAATTTATTTTAGTGTTATTTGGCTGAAGTTGGGCTCTATTCTGATCCCCATTTCAAACTGGCCTGAATGCTATGCCAGGCCAGCTGAGCTGAGGACGCTTTATTTTAGTCAAGTGTTTATAATAAATAGTGCTGCTCTATGGAGCTTTAACTCCTGGCATGTTTGGATTCATTTGTACCCTGTAGGGCCTTAAGCAAAATGAAATAAAATGACATAATGTAAAATAAATACTCGCAATTTAAATATGAACATGTTAGAGTCGCTTTAGAGGAGGCTGCGCTGAAATCTGCAAGTAAACCTGAGTGTTACAAATGTCCAGTTGTGTGTCTTCCCCTTTCACCCTCATGCAGACAGAACAAAGGTCTGTCCCTGCCCAGGACAAGCCCATGTTTCTCTCCTGGGTGGTTTTGTTGAGGGAGGGGATGGAGAGGGCGGAAGTGGGCTTCCAGGGGGGTATCCGGCCTGGCCTGGCCCCGTGGGAGACAGGATGCAGGGGAGCCGGGCTCTCCAGCCCCCTCTACTCAGCCCATTTCCTATGTTCAGAGGTATATGTGGGGGCCCATGTGATGCAACAGTGATAAGTGCATTGTCCGAAAATCTAAACTGGGACGGGAGGAAACGCCTGGCATTTATGATATGTCTGTCTGCTCCTATTCGCTGACTGGGGAAGATGATAAACATGGAGGAGATAGTGTTTTCAGAGACCGTTGTGAATGTAGCATCCTGATGAAGGGCTAAGACATTGACGACATGTGAACTAGGACTCTGGCCCCATAGCCAGGCTGAGCTTGCCCCTGGATCTTCCCCTCCACTTTGCTCCCTCCACTTCAGGGTCCCCCAGTTGTCCATACTCTGACCATCACCCCCCCAGCTATTGGCCTCATGTTTCCTCCACGCTGCCGCACTAAGGGCCACGGCTCCCCAGGGATACCTTCTCATGACCACAGCTGCCTAGAGCTCCTTCATCCCAGTCTCCTGCCCTTCCACTCCTGAAACTGAATAATCGGCCAGGGAGAAAAGGCTACAGCAGACATCCTCTCTCCTCCTTTCCTTTGTTAAGTACTTGCCATGTGCCAGATGTTTTACTGTATCAGTTATTTAATCTTAAAACCCAAGGGCAGTGATGCTAATCAGTTATCCCATTATACAGGGTGAGAAATTGAGGCTCAGGGAAGGAAATCAACTATCTTCACAGTAGGGAGCTCAGGGATTTGAACTCAGGTAGATGCAGAAACCTCACTCTGATGCCGTGTACTCTACTTCCTGCTACTTGATGGGCACCATGTGAATACCTGGGGAAGCAGAGATGCACAAGGCTGCCTACCCTTGAGGAGCTCCTGGTTACATAAAAAAACGGTGAAGCACTGGGAGAAGCACAGCCACAGCAGGGATGGGAGGAGGAAGCGGGGGAGGTGAGGGACAGCCAGGGGGATGTGAGCAGAGGTACTGGGGGGAGGCTGCCCACGGCCCTCTTCCTGCCCCAGCGGCAGGAGCTGGGCAGGCTGACAGCTCACCGCAACCGCCCTCGGCTGGAGGGAGCTGCCTTGTCCATTGTTAGGTTTTCTTCCCAGGGGAAGCTGGGTGCAAGGGCCGACTCCTTGCCTCAGTTGAGCACAGCTCTGAAGGGCTCCCAGCTCCATGGGATCGGCTGAGGCCTCTGGTGTGACTGCATCTCTGGCCAGCCCTTCCTCTGCCTGCTTCCCTCGCCCCAGGACACACACAAGATGACTTCAGAGTGTGTGTCCCAGGGACGTGCAAGCACGGGGGTATAAAGGTATAGAGCATGCTCCAGAAAGGAAAAGTGGGCACAGGCTGCCAGGCAGTTGAATGTGGGGGCACATACAGCATCCTGTGCAGGCGGCTCCTCCTGAACAGTCAATGAAGGTCCTGCTTCTACACGTAGTTTACTCCAGAACCGAGCCTGCAATTCTGCCCAGTACCCTGGAACCTGGCTACTGTAAGAGTAAAGTGCTTATGGTTTGGGGAAATGGCTGTTTAGAACCTGAATAAATAACAAGAAAGCAATATTTGGAAATCATTCAGCTTATTGATGCTTTTGGAATGTCAAAGCTAAAAAGTAGACTTAGACGTGTGCCATCCAAAGGTCCCTAGTTATCAGTTGGAAGTATGTAGCCCCAGACCAGTGACAATGTAGATAGTGTGAGAGCCACCACTGGAAACTAGCATCCTGGCCCCCAGTTCCTTGACCTGTCCACTATTCCTTGGTAGGCCTATACCTACGAAGAAAAACAAATTCCTGAAGCTTCATTCACCTCTGTGCTCTGACAGTGACTGGTCCACAGAGTACAAAAGGCCCTTGCAGATGTCTGCCACCCAGCTTCCCCCAACGACTCTGGCAACTGCCCATGAGGCTCCACAAGTGGGCCTGCTTTGCAGGTGCCAGGCACACTAAGGCTCAGTGTTATTCCAGAACCTTCTGCGCTTCTCTACTCCCTATCAGATCAAATCCAGCTGTTTTTGCTCCAACTACGGTCAAGACAAATGTGGAAGCCATGGAAACTCCATTGGCAGCTGTTCTACCTACTCACACACCTGTTCAGTGGTTAGTGCCTGCGATGGGATTGGTGGCTTCTCTTCACCACACTCGCTGGGTGAGCTGGGCCCCTCCCTTCTCCGGGGAGAGCATTATAACGAAGCTGACCTTGAGCCAGGGCACTTGCTATGACTAATAGTAGTCCTTAGCCGCAGGATATTAACCTCAGGTGATGGTTAATGTGATGACTCCAGGCCTGTCCCTGTGTAGTACCCCATTTTGGCCATCATGTCTAGAACCGAGACTTTGTCCTTCCACCTGACTTTGGGGCTTGGCAATTATGAATTCACATAATCAGACTCTGCGTTAGCTTCTCTTTCTGCATTAGGCACATTCCTAAGCTGCCTTAGAGCAGTGTCCCCCGGGGAGGGTCTGCATCTTGCTAGTTTCCCATGAGCTAGGTGGATTAGCTATTCCATGGGTGGGGGCGGAGCTTTGGTCAGTTAAGTTGGAGAAACTGCACAGTTACTTATCTTTGGAAGATGCCCCCACTACCTCAGGGCAGTAAGTCCGACCTTAAACCCACCTACTTCTGTTTAACTTAGATTGTTCCCAATTTTATTTGACTACAGAAACTTTTTTCCATGCAACACCGTTTATTCTCCTTGGAGGGTCTTAACTGCACCTCTTTCTGAGCCCCGTTTCTCTCCTCTGTCCTGGGTCTTACCACTGGGCTTTCTGTCTGAATCACTCTATTGCCATCATTGTTACGTGTCTCCCAGGGTCCCTTCTACATGCCCAGGTCCGGCCTTGCACCTCTGGCTTTGTGCCTGCTTCTTGGTCCTGGTTTGCCTGAGATGAGTGGGACTTCCTGAGACACAGGACTTCCAATACGTAAGCGGAGAAAATCCCAGGCAAACTGGGACATGTTGGTCATGTATCCCAAGCCCTGCTCCTCACCTGCAGTTCCGCAGCCCCCTGGCAGCCACTCTCTGCTGCTTCCCAGCTTCTCCTGCGATTCCCTGTCACTGGGCTCTGCCCACCTGGTAGAATGTGCAGCTATTTCACCTTCAACTCTCTGCTCCAGATTAATGGTTTGGGCTGTAACCACAAGATGCTTAAATGCCCACCCTTTCTCCCATCCTTCAGCTAAACTCAGCCTCCTCATCACCCCAGATTTGGGACAGATCCTGAAGTGCCTTTGGTGTCCCTCTGAGCAGAGTCTGATCCCATCTCATCCCAGGCCCTGGGTACCCTCCCCCACCCTGCTCTGACAGACACCAGGGGAGCTCTCTCTCATAAGGGGTCACAGTGGTGGGACCTCGGCTGAGAGGGAGTTGATGGGTTAGGGGCTGCCCTGACATGCTTGTGTGGAAGGCAGAAAGAGCCTAGGTGTCCAGAAGCTGCAGTCTCCAAGGTCCTTCCGTAGCCTCTGCCCTGTCGCCACAGCTAAGCAGTATTTGGGGGATTGGCACCTGGGTATGAATCCCGTGTGAGGTGTCTCTGGATCACACAGATACCTGTTCTGATGAATGAGTAGTCGCTGACATCCAGGGCTCGCTCACAGTTTGGCAGGTGATAATGCATGGGAACACATCAGAGGGAGGCTTGGACCAGAAGTAGATGTTTTGCCAGGTCTGGTGACCAATGGAGCCCAATACCACCACCATTCAGAGATGCTGGACATTTGAGTGAGCTGATTTGAGCCTGCTGTGGTCCTGGGGGGTCTTAGCAAAAGATTGCTCGTTCATTCGTTAGCTACTGCGTAGCTATTCCGTGCCAGGCACTATTATGGGCTCTAGGGTTAGAGGAATCAACAAAGACTAGGAACCATGCCCTTGTAGACCTTAGATTTTAGGGAAGACAGATACAAATGAAACAAACTGAAGAGCTGTGAAGCCACTCGAAGGGTCTGTGCAGAATGTGGGCTCTGTGGCCTCTATGTTGTGACTGGATGGGAGGAGGGCATGAACAAAGGCAGGAAGCCCAGTGAGGGGGCCATTTCAGGGATCCAGGGGAGCGGTAATGGTGGGTTAAATGTTGGCGATGTAATGTGCAAGATTTGGGACATGTCTTGAAGGTGAAGCCAGACAGAGAACATGTAGGATACGAGATTAAAGGGAGGACCAGGGATGACGGCAGGGATTTTGGCCTGAGCTGCTGGAATGGAGTGTCCATGAACTGAAATGGGAAAAGCTATGGCGGGAATTTGGGGGCCACGAGGAGAGGGGAACTTGCACAGAAATAGCAGAACCCCCATGCCTCCAATTCCAAGCAGGGCCCGACCTGTCTATATGGCTATGTGTGGATTAGAAATGGCCACCTTCTTCTAGTGGACACAGCCCCATGCTGGAGACACAGCTTGTCAAGGAGATCATTAGCTCTTCCAGCCTGAAGCCCTGGTGCAATGAACAACCTTCACAACCACATAGAGAGACCCTGCCTGAAGCGACTGTTGGTAGATCAGAAAGACCCCTGCAAGCAAGATGGGGCTCAATGAATACTTACGGCAGCATAAACTGAACCGAGAGACATAACTATTCTTTTTTTTTTTTAAAGATTTATTTTTTATTGTTTTTGACAGAGAGAGAGAGATACAGAGACAGAGACAGAGAGAAGGGGGAGGGCCCAGAACAGTCTCCATAGTTGCACGTCATCAGTTTTTCCACATAGTGTCATTCCACAGGTGGGCGCGGGGCTGCACAGGCCAGGAACTGGGCCGGGGTATCACCCCAGTGAGAACTGAACTGAGGGCGCTCCCCAGCTCAGCATATGGGTCCGCACAGGCCGGGGCTGGGATTCGATCCTCGGTCCCCGGGGCTGCAAAGTGAGCGCTTAACCCACTGAGCCATCCCGGCTTCCCTGACATAATTATTCTTATCCCTAGATCATGTTTAATAGGAAACTTTATACTTGCCTCAGCAGCTATAATGGAATCCTGTTTGCATGAGTTCATGAAAGGTATAAAGGCAGAAAAGTAATGTTAAGGAGTATTGTTAGTCTTCTGAGGATTGAAAAAAACAATAACACTGTTTTGTTTGAAGTTATATGATCCTCTTCCATTACATGCTAAGAGCAGATAAGTTCTTTATATTAATCCCTTAATAGAGCAAATCAAATATAGGAGAAGAATGGTCTTTATTCTTTTCCAAATGTCTTCTATTAGCACTGGTATGGAGCACTCAATATATTTGCTTCGAATCAGTTGTTTCAAACCTAAAGCAGTGTTCCATCCTCTGTCACACTCAGCATTAGCCAAAAAATGACCAGACAATTCCAGGCTTTCTTTAGAATGTTTCTCACAAAGTATTCTAGCCACATGGTATATTTTGTATGTTCATTCAAGCCTCACAATGACCCTAAAAGGTGGGACTATTACCGTATTTTCCGGCGTATAAGATGACCCCCTAATTTTACAGTTAAAATATAGGTTTAGGCTTATATTCACTGTATAAGACTACAGCCTCAGAAGTGGGGGGTAGTCTTATACAGCGAATATAGGCCTAAACCTATGTTTTAACTGTAAAATTAGGGGGTCATCTTATACACCGGAAAATATGGTATCTCCCATTTTGCAGATGAAAAGATTAAGGGTTGGACAGTGGCAATGACTTTCCCAGTATCCCTCAGCTAATATGTGGAAGATTCTGGATGGCAACTCAGGTTAGTTTGGCTCTAGAGTCATTGATCTCTATAAAACAGTGCTCCTCAGACTGGCTCTTCTGATATGAAACCCAACATTCCATGCACCCAGGGCCACAGATTCTAGAATTTGAAGGAAACAAAAACCATTTACTCTATGCCCCCTTACCCACCTGGTACCTGAGGTCTCTTTGGTCATCCTTGATGATGCGTCTTCTCCAGTGGTCCCAGACTGTGGTCATAGTGCAAACACTGGATGATCCACTAAATCAGAATGCCTGTGGGTCAGGGCCCAGGAATGTATTGTTAGCAAGTCCCTAGGTGGGTTTGGTGGGTAGTTGGGCTTAGGGACCACTGATACATGTTTCAGGGATGGAGAAAATCTGCCTACCTCTCTCAACTTAGCTCTGTCCACCATTTCTCCTTAATTTCCTTCCTTTATCTCCTCTCCTCGGCTAGCTCTGACTGTTAAAGTGTACCTTCAATTGCATTGAACACCATCTCCCTGTAGCTTTTACCTATTGGGCCTCATTCTACAATTTGGGTTAACATAACAAGTCTAACTACTCTGCCACAGTGATAGTCCTTTAAGAATCAAAGTCACCTAACGTGTCCCTTTGTCTTTTCTTCTCTAGAGACGATATTCCCTGTTTTGTCATCTCCATCTCCCATTATTTAGTGTCAAGTTCTTATAGCATCTGTGTCATGTTCTTCCAAAATCATTTGGGTGGCCCATATCCTTTTAAACCATGACATCCAGAACCAAAGTCCACATCCCAGGTGTGGTAGGGCCAGTAACACGTAGTAGGGAGTTTTGCCTTTCTGGTTCCATACCCCACCTTTCTCTCAATGCAACTTGAAATTGGATCAGATATTCTGGGCCACTGAAGGGTGGGCGTCTGTGGAGCCACTGGACAAGCTGAGTTCCACAGATCTCCTTAGTACCTGGTGCTGCTGACCTGGGTCTCCATGTCCTCCACTCGTGCCATTGTTGGCTTTGGACCCAAAGTTAGGACCATAGATTTATTCCTGTAGGACTCCATCATCTCAGATTCTGCTCCTTGCTCTAGACTGTTGATATTTATGGACCTTCCTCTTCCAACAGTAGACTGAGTGTTCTTTCCTCTGATTCTTTCAGACTATCAGTATTCACACTGTCTTATACCAGATTCTCCAGGCCACACAGTGGTTTAGGATTATTCTTGTTCCAAATGACACAGTTGGTGCCCACCCAAATCTTCCTGGTCTTCTTCTACCAGCTCTGTGTGTCTGTTTCCCAGCTTTTGTGTGATTCCATGCTAATAATTGACACCTGTGACCTTCAGAGGGTTTTCCATGGGCATTGAGGTTTCTTGTCTCTGTGGGGTGTCACAAGTGTCTGGGAGTGATATATTAATACATCCCCTGTCCCCCACTCCCATGCCAGAGAATGACTGACTAGTGGAAGAGTACAAACCCTAGCTCTTTGGTCTGGAGGCAGGTAACTCTGAGGTGCAATTTCTACTCCAGAGCTGGAACATGTCCTAAAATGGTGCCCTCTCTCACCTCTTCCCCTTCCTGTTTCTCCACTCCCTTACTGATTTCTCCTGAGTGCATCTTCTCAATAATCCCCCACTTAAGCAATTTTGACTCAGAGTCTCCTTCTGAGAGAAGCTGATGTAAGATGGTAGTCATAGCCTGAAAAGATGTATCAGACGTTCTACATGAATACACACACATAAACATGTCAGGACTTTCTTATTTTTAAAAACCAAAAACCACTGCCCCCCCCCCCCCCCAAAGTCCCTTTCTAGATTAACCATTTGATTTTTGGTATAAATTCAAATATAGGTTTTACTTATATTTAAATTGGTTCAACTGGGATTTACTGACCCGTCACCAATTTAGTATCTTTTGGAATAAGTCTCCTAAATGATTCCAGGAAGCACATGGTGACAAAAGGAGGTGTTCTTTGTGCCATGCTGCTAAGGAAGGCCCCTAATTCCTTTCGCATTTCTCATCTGACTTCTTCCCTTCTGTGTATGTGTGTGTCCTTGACGTTGGGTGGAGCCCGTTTCCTCTTAAAGACAGTCAACAGGGTGTTTTCCTGAAAAACTAAATACAGCAGGTTTCTACCTTTGTATCTGCATGTTTTCACCTACAAGCCTCTTTAGGTACTTGGAAAAGTCCGGAGGACGCCTTCCTCTTGGTGTCCAGCTTTGCCCCATGTGCTTAGTGCATGACAAAGCCCCAGGGCTGAGAAAGGAACTCATCCTTCATACCCCATCAGTTTTGTTAACTGAGTCCCCTTCCCTCAGGATCGATAGTGGAATTGGTTGACCACTCACTAGGGTGAACTACAATTCCCTGAACTCCTCCAACTTGTGGTTGGTCACTAAGTTCTATTGATTTTCTGCCTTTTACGTTTGTCCCCTCCTTTCCACCACCACTGACTACTCTCGTTCAGAGCCTCAATCTCATAGCAGTACTATCTCAGTAGATGCCAAAGTACAGCTGACCCTTGGGCAACACAGGTTTGGACTGTGTGGGTCCACTTGCACACAGATTAAAAAACAAAACAAAACACTGTAAAAGTACTCTCTCTTCCTATTGATTTTTTTAAATGACACCCCCCCCCAGCTTTATTATAAGAATTCAGTATCTAATACATGTAACACACAAAATATATATTAATCCACTATGTGATTGGTAAGGCTTCCCGTGAACAGTAGGCTATTAGTAGTTAAATTTTGGGCAAGTCAAATGTTGTATGTGGAGTTTTGACTGTATGGGGGTGGCGGGGGGGTGGTGTCAGTACCTCTAAACCCTGCATTATTCAAAAGTCAACTGTACTTGCCCAATAGCCTCTGTCTTCCCTTTGTACTTGTCTCTCTGCTGCCTAATGATGTCACTGTCCTGCTTGCAAACATTCAATAGCTCCCCATCACCTGCAGATGATTCTCAACTTTATTCAAAGCCCTTGGCAATCTAACCCCGCTCTGCTTTGCCTCCAGCCATCCGCTCTTGCTCCGAAGTCCTCACTAACTGACTCGCACACGTTTCCCAGACCCTCTGACCTCGCTGTTTCCTCTGGCCCCTCAGCTCCTGGTGCTCTGGCCTTTCCTCCTCATTCTCCCATGCTGCCTCCCCCCGGGAAGCGTTTCCTGTTCTCTGCCGCTGCTGCAGCGCGGATTCCCTCCTGCTCTGCCCACTGCAGTGCTTTGGACATGCCTGCAGTCTGCTCCTATCCTGGTACAGGAGGTGAACTGTCAAGTTCACAGACTCTGGAGCCATCTTGCTGGGGCTGAAGCTTAGCTCCACCTCTTGGTACTATAGGCAAGCCACTTCACCTCCCTGTGAAGTGATATTTTCATCTGCAAAATAGGGGACACAATGGCCCCTTCTTCACGGAGTTGCTGGGAAGAAGAAATGAGTTGATGCATTTTCAGTCTTTTGCATGAAATAAGTGCCGGGTCAGTTTTAGCTATCATTTTACCAAGTACATCTCTCTCTTCTCAAATTGACTGTGAACTTCTAGAAAGCAGGGGCTGTCTGATCCATCTCGGTGTTCCCAGTGCCAAGCACACAATAGGCACCTGGTACCTACTGGTTCAACGACTTGGCTTATTATTACTCTGCTAGCTGTTCATTTGTCCATGGGTTAACTGGTGAGTGCAGGGTTATTTTTCAGTGAGCTTGTATTCCTGAGTAGGCCAGCAGCAGGTCCCAGCCCCTGTGTCTAGACAGGTTTATAAATTCTGTGGATCTGGGTGACCCGGCCAGGGTATAGGGTTCCCCTCAGTCTGCTTTCTTTATCTTTAGGTTCTGTTCTCTGCTTCTCAGAAGCCCTGTGAATACTGGGTGTTCCTTGTTCTACTTTATCCAAAGGGGCTTTGTCATTCAATACCCTTGTCCTGGGTCTGAAAATGTGTCCTTTTTTTATTGTGAAAGTTGGGTTTCTGGCATTCAGAACAGGAGACTACCCCAGGACTTTGCGATGTTGTAACAGCTGAATGGAAGAGGGAAAAAGGGAAGCCTCAGAGATGTAAGAGTGAAGACGGAATGTCAGGAAGCCCAGCATGGCTTGGGCTCACCTGCTCTGTGTCCTCATCCAGCGATTCAATTCCTCAGGTTTCTGCTAAGAAATAACAATAGTCTTTGCCGCTCAGGACTTTGCTGGATAAATGGGTCCCATGACAAGCCTTCAATCAAAGGTGCTGATGGAGAGTCCAGAGAGAGTTCAGCAGAGAGCAATGAGGACAATTCAGAAAGCAGAGGCTGGGAGGATAAGAGAGAGGATTCTAGGATAAGAGTGGGATGGGGAAAGTACGGTAGGTACAATTCAGTGATTGATTTCAGGAAAAGGAAGGGCATTTATACAGACATCTAGAATTTTCTACAGACCTGCACTTCAGTGGAGAGATTTACTCATAGGACAGCTATTTAGGAACCTGTGGCTTTTACTGTGGATAGGAAGAGATGGCAGCTAAGATAGTTCTGTCATGGCTCCTGTGCCCTCTAGCCCAAACAATGGCAATCCTGTCACCAGTGCTCAGCGAGGGCCTGAGGTAGACTGGGACAATGTTGAAAGGGAACAGGGTGACCTTCCACACCAGAGCCCTCTGCCTGTCCCTTTGATGTTTGGCCCTTCCCATTCTCAGTTCTGTAGAGCATGGAGGACTTCTGCTGGGGCAGAAGTCCTTAGCCTTTCATCACCCCTCTTTTGAAAAGAATCAATCATTCCTCTTTCTCTTCTCCTCCCAGAACTGTTCATAGAAACATGTGACTACGACTTTAGTTTGGACTTTTTTCCTTTCCATTCTAGATCCACCTTTCCATTGATTTCTCAATCCCTACCTCTCTTCTCCTTTTTCTTCTCCTTTCTCACTTTCTGAGTTTTCTCACTCTCTTCTCTCTTGCAGTCTCTTATGTGTTGGTCTGACAAATGAGACCTAATAAGCCAGATCTTATTAGGCTTAATAAGTCTGTGGCCTAAATAAGCCAGAGCCTGACATGTGCCTGGTCCTACCACCCACAGCCCTTCGTGACAGACAGTGTGGGGAACGTTCCTGGCTGGGATCATTCTGGGGCTCTGGCTGCTTCTGCTGGAAAATTTCTTAGATGCTCTCGCCCACCCTAGAAGCTGGATTGGCAAAGAACTTGGTTTCTGTTTTGCTTGAGCATGAGTGAGTTGAAATATTGTTGTGTAATATTACTTCTTCATTCAACATTTACTGTGCACTTATAATAGGACAGTTACTGTCTGGGTACTGGACAAGCAGAGATATACCCATGATCCAGTTTCCACAGAGAGCTTACAAACAGGTGTGCACCTGTTGCTTCAGTAATAAACTATGATACAGTGTGGAAAAGTGTTATATTAACAATATGAAAAAGACAGGTAGATAGAGGAATCCCTAAGTCCTGTTTCCCCTCACATGCTGACTCAGACTTGGGTGGTCACTTGGGTGACTGCCATAATCAAATGCTGACTCAGACTTGGGTGGTCACTTGGGTGACTGCCATAATCAAATGCTGACTTGGACTTTGGTGGTCACTTGGGTGATTGCCAGAATATAAATAAATGTTGGTGATACCAGGTTATTTTGACTCTGAACAGCAGCCCATTTCCTTTCTCCTCAGGGCAACATAACAGAACAACAATAATTGTTCACCTTTTCTATGGAGGTAACCACACAGATTATTTCTAACCCCTGTTGGCTTTCAACAGCCACATTTTGACCACTTTTTATTGAAAGCAGACCCAGATTTTAGTCTTACAAAACTCTTGCAAACTTACAAGAATTGGGGGCTGCGTGGAAGTAGATGGAAAGACACCTCTCATGAAGAGTGAGTCTAGAGGGGTGTGTGGTAAAAACCAGTAGACTTGGAGTTAGAAGACTAGAGGTCTAGTCCCAGCAATTCACTGATTAAGATAATGTCCCAGGTCTCAGGTTCCTCATTTGCAAATGGGGATGATAACAGTATCCACCGTGTTGGGTCCTGGTGAGAATTTGTTGAGAAACTACATATAAAACACTTAGAATGTGGGCACAGCAGGGGTGATGATGATGACAGAGATGGAAAAGTACAGGCTATGTGACTTTGGGAAAGTCACGTATATACTCTGGCCTCAATTTCTTCATAAAGAGCCAGTTTCATAGGATCATTTGCAATTCTGTTCAGCAACATTTCTTGAACATCTTTCAGATTGGTGCCACATTTGGGATTCAGAATGGTCCAGAAGCTAACCATGGTTGAAAGGGACACACACACACACACACACACACACACACACACCTAACAGAATATGCAGTCCCAAAGTCCCAAAGAGCTACTACCCTGTTTCCCCCAAAATAAGACAGTGTCTTACCCTGTTTCCCGAAAATAAGACAGTGTCTTATATTAATTTTTGCTCCCAAAGATGCGCTAGGTCTTATTTTCGGGGGGATGCCTTATACGTATTTCAGCGAGAGGCAAAACTGTAAGTAGGTCTTATTTTTGGGGGATGTCTTACTTTCGGGGAAACACGGTAGGTTCACGAGTGTGGGTGTGTAGGGCAGGTGGTTCCTGGAAAGCTTGATGGGGAGGCAGTGTTTGATCTGGGCTTTGAAGGGTGAGTAGGAAGAGACTGTCTTTCCTGCACAAAAAAACATACCAAG
Organism: Craseonycteris thonglongyai; assembly: GCA_004027555.1. NCBI lineage: Eukaryota > Metazoa > Chordata > Mammalia > Chiroptera > Craseonycteridae > Craseonycteris > Craseonycteris thonglongyai. The sequence goes on from PVKE010004783.1 coordinate 34,371, forward strand.
TTCATGATCTGCACAGACGCCCTTCTACTGCTTCTCTACCATTAGGCCCTTGCCCTGTGATGTTTTCATCACATACCTGCTCTTATCTTACATCCATCTTTGCACGTGCCAGTTCTTTTGGCCTGGGCTCCTCCCCCCTCTGTGAGAGGTGCAGCTGAGTGGATACCAAAGGCACTGGGATAAGACTGCAGAGGCTGTCCTAGCTCCACCACTTACCAGTCAGTGGCCCTGCTGTGTTAATCGCTTGGCGAGTCAATGTCCTCACCTGAAAAATGGGGAGACAGGATAATAATAGCGACTAGCTCCAAGGCTGGTGGTGAGGATTAAATGAGGGAATACCAGCAGAGTGATTGCCAGCCTGGCCCACACTAATCACTGCATATTCCGCAGGAGCAGTTGCGATGAGCACTATGCCTGGCTTGCTCTTCCTTGTATTTCAGGTCTTAGCTTAGTCATCACTTCCTCTGGGAGGCCTTTTCCTGCACGGGCCAGCTTCTAAGGCTGGGGTGTGTGCTCCCAGAGATAGCTCATCTTCCACCCAACTACCAACACCTGTCATCTCTGTGTCCTCCTACAGAAGGCAAACTCCATGAGGACAGGAGCCAGTTGACTGAGTTGGCTGCGGGAAGGGACACATGGCCGATACTTAGTAAACACTGCAGGAGTGACATGAGCCCAGAGTCCCAGTGAGCGCCAGAGCACCGTGAGGATGAACGGGCAGGTGGGTCTTGACACCGCAGGCAGCAGCGAGAGCCTACGCGTCTCGGGGTCTAGGGCTCCTTCCCGCCCGGGGATGCACCGTGGGAGGATGCACAGTGCGGGGAACAGAGGCCAGCGCTCAACGTGGGCAGGGTCTGCGCCCTGGGGAGAAAATGCAGCCGGACCAGTCGGTCCGCGCTCGGGCCCCGCCCCCGGCCCCGCCCCGGCCCCGCCCCGGCCCCGGCCCCGGCCCCGGCCCCGCCCCCGGCCCCGCCCCCGGCCCCGCCCCCGGCCCCGCCCCGCCCCCGGCCCCGCCCCGGCCCCGGCCCCGCCCCCCGGCCCGCCTCCTCCCCCCACCGCTATCCGCCCGGCCGCCCAGCCGCCGCAGCTGCTACTGGCCCGGGGCGCTTATTGCCGGGAGGAGCGCCGCGCCGGGCGCTCGCGGACCGCTGCTGCGGACTATGCTGCGCTCCACGTCCACCGTCACCCTGCTCTCGGGCAGCGGCGCCAGGGCGCCAGGGCCGCCCAGCAGGAGGGTGAGTAGCCGGGGGCAGGAGCTGCCCGCACACCCGCTTTCCTGTCCTGGCCGCCCCGCTGGAGGGGTCTGGGGATGGGGACTCGCGGGAGCCTGCCCCTGGCCCCGACATCCCACCCTGGACTTGTCCTGATCTGGCCCTGAGCCTTCTTCTCCACGTCCCAGGCTCGAAGGGTTTAGGGGACTTTCTGGACTTCCCCGAGATTTCCTCTGCTTTCTGAGCCCTCTGTCAAGCCAAGCTCACTGATGGCAATAGTTTAAAAAGCAAGAGAGACATTTTTGCACTGTCCTTTGCTTAAGACTCAAAGGGCAAGCATGTCTTAACACCCACATTTTCCTCTTTCCAGCAGTTAAAAAAAAAAAGGTCATTGGTCCCCACTGGTGTTAGCCTAGCACTGCTTGCGACTGGAGTGGTCTTAGCCAAGGCAGGCTTCACGGGACAAAGTATGGCTGGACAGCTGGAGCCCCGTAGCCTGTGACTTGGGCTTATGCAAGCATTCTACTTTCTGATTTAAGTATTAGCACAGTGGTGGCAGGGGCAGCCCTGGATGCGCTGGGCACCATCTCCAGGGAGGTGCCCCTTGGGGAGTGCTCTGTTTCTCTGCAATCTTTGTTTCATCTTTTCTCCCCCTGTCGGACTCCCTGGGAAAGAAATGCTAGCACATGCAGGTGGCATCTTTCCATGTTTCTTCCAAGATCAGCCCTCAGAGCACACTGCCAGGGCCACCAAGCTCTGTGGCTTTTTAGTTCATCCCTTCATCATGATCTTCAGTACTTATCATTTGGTGCCTTTGTGTGTGTGTGTGTGTGTGTGGTTGCAATATCTCTAATTGTGTTTCCCCCAGGTTTAGCTAAATGGCTGGTTAAGTCCCAGTCAAGGCCTCTTTTGGTGCCCTGGTCAGTTTTCTAGTCTTATAGACATGCATAGTTGCTTTCTATATACCCCAGCCACATGACTAGTATTAGTTGCCTTATACACTGTCTTTCTGAAGCTTTAGAAGAAAGACATTGTATTGCTCTTTGGTGCGGGCCAAGTGCTGGGGTTCTGGGGTGGGTGTGCAGGTGTGTATGTTTTCATGTGTGTACATACATCAGACATTTAGGGTTGACAGAATTCTGGTTGTTCAATCATTACCTTAATAAAGCAAGATCCCCATTAGGTCCAAGTGGCTTTCCAACCACAGGCCTGGCCTTACTCCAAGATGGGTATTTGCCTTTTTCTATGGAAATCCTTCTCAGTTGGTACACTGTTCAATTGAGAAAGAATGAAGTCACTGAAAAGCTAGCCCTGGACCGGGACTGTCATGCATGGGACCAGACTGCATGCATTGCATGAAAGTGTCTGAGTTTCCCTCCAGAGATAGGAACTGATTGAGGCAGCTAGAGTGATATTGTGGGTGGATACAAATGTGATTAGTATACTAGATAACCTTTCTGAAGACTTTTTTTCTCAACAATTTACTTCCTAGTATTTCTTTCTTTTCTTTTCTTTTTTTTTTTTTTTAAGATTTATTTTATTGTTTGAGAAAAGGTGAGGGAGAGCGAGAGAGGGAGAGGGCCCAGAGCAGTCTCCATAGTTGTATATCATTAGTTGTGACATGTTTTCATTTCACACAGGTGGATGTAGGCTGCACGGGGCAGGAACCCAACTGGAGGCCTCCTGCATGGGAGGTGAGAATTTTCACCACTGAGTCATCTTGATGGTTACCAATTGTGCCTCAGTTCAGAATATGGGGTTTGCACAGATCAGGGCTGGGAATTGAACCCCAGACCTCGTGATTGCGAGGCAAGCACTCAAACGCTGAGCTATCCTGGCATCCCCCACTTCTGAGTATTTCTTTAGTTATAAGTACTTTGGTGTCTGGCACAGTGGACCCACTGTTGAGAAGGCTCTGCCTTTCGAGTAAAACAAGCTAAATACTTTGGAGTGGAAAGGCCATGGCCCTGAATCAAACCATGTAGGGCTGTTCTGAGCACACGGGTACTTGTTCTGAGAAGATATCTAAAGGTTTTAGGGTTTCCTGTATGATTTCCGACTCTGCTTATGGTTTGCCAATGTCACAGGTACTGTCTCTGTGTTTATGTGTGTGGGGGTGTGTGTGTGTGTGATGGGAGGCTGTGATCCTTTGATTAATAAATTGATTTATTAAACAACATTTATAGGCCTCCTTCTGTGTGATGCAGAGCTAGGCATTGGGATCCACTGTCCCTGTGGAGGAAGACTGTCATGGACTGCCATCATACAAAGGGTGGTCGTTATAGTGGGGTAGAGTGTTGACAAAGTTAGATGGAAGCTAAAAGAACAGGTTCTTCCTGAACCAGCTGGGGAAGGCCTCCCTCTATAGGAGTTGGAGTTTACACTCGCAGGGTGAGTAGGAATTTGTAGGGCAACTGACATTGGGATGCTGAAAGTAGGAAATACAATTCATTAAATGGAGCCTTGGCATGTAATGTATAACAATGGCATGTCAGACCTACTTTAGGGTAAAACACTTGATTTTTTAAGAAAACAAGAAAAGTATGTCTTGAAAATAAATTGTAGACCAAACAAATGATTATGAAAACTGTTCCTGAAATTGAAAGTTTTTCTGTAAACTCTACTCTGTGTTGTCTGTCTTTCCTCCCTGATATTGGACAAATGATGGTCTTGAATAATAACACACTAGCCATGAAAATAGCATTTCTCTTTCATCCAAAGAGCTTACCAAATTAGGGACTGCAGGAGAACCAGGCTGTGTTGGTTGAAACATTCAAGCCAACCAGAATGGTGGTGACAGCTGACACTGAGCAGGGAGTTCTCTGAGTCAGCTTCCAAGGATGGTGTGGCTAGACCAGACTGTCACCAGTTAGTCTTCATTCAGTGACTGTCACCTACAATTTATACTTTCTTCTTATCTGAAATCATCTCTCAAGGGGAAAAAAAACACAAAAAAACAGGTGGGAGAGTAATTTCTGGCAACTGATAAACAAAACTCTAAGAGGCATTTATGGATGCCAAGTATCAGGGGTTATGAAGAAAAAAAATCTGCCTTCAAACCAGTTGTGCTCTAAAAATAGTTTTATCTATAGCAACAACAGGAAGATAAATGGACTAGAGAATAACCATAGACAGAATGATGACCTTGGAGAATGGGAACACATTTTTCAAAATATTGACATTGTCTCATGATTTTGAAAGGAATCTTGTAAATGCAATTAATTCCCCTGAGTGAGCTTTTGAAATGAAAGGTGGGTTGTGTCCTTGAGGGAGAAGGCACGTGTTGCTTTGTGCAGCCGAATAGTTTTGGTTAAGCGTTTCAGCTAGCCTGTCAAGGGGTTCCTCCAGCACCGTCAGATATTGTCACTATCTCCTATTGATAATAAAAGACTGCTGGCTGGTGTTACTGGTATTGTGACCCCTCAGTGGCACATTAAAAAACCAAATAAAACCCGGAGAGAGTCTCCTAGTTTGGTCTTTCTGTTTGGCAAAGGCTTCCTCTGTTCAAAACCAGAAGGGGCCTGCCAGTCATCATGTCCTAGCTAATGCACCACCTGGGTCCCATTTCTGTCTGATTGGCTTGAAGAATTTTCCTTAGCTGGCCAGTGAATGGGTCAGACAGGTGTTTATCTCACTTCCTTTTCCTTTTCACAGAAACATCTGTGTGCATAACTTCCGTATTGTTGTATGGATGCTGAGGAAGGGATGCAGGTGTTGTGGGACCTTAGAGTCTGGTGGAGGTCAGTTGGCTGTGGCATCCATGAGGGAGGAGCTGGGCAGGAGGCCCGCTACTCCCAGAAAGCAGGCTGGGCCCACACCAGGGCCTTCCTGAACCAGACCCTGCTGGGCCAAGTTGTAAGGTTTTGCAACCCTGGTGTCCTCAGAGCTTAGCCAAAAAAATGCCTCTGCCACTAATGTCCCAGTCTCTCTGCTTTGGATCACCCATCTTGCTGTGTCAGATGTAGGAGGAACAGACCTGAGTCCTGGGGATCTTAAGGAAACTTGAGATCTGAAGGCTTCTGTTCACTTGGGAAACTCTTTCATGTCAGTCAACCTCAAAGATTATTAGGGAGCTGTGGATCCAGGGCTAACTAACTAGAGACCACACTGAAATGTTTTGATCTAAAATACTGTCAGTGATGGGCGTTAGGGTCTCAGAGCTTCCCGTAGTGATTCCTCTCAGCCTGAAACAGTATTCCCCAACACGCTGAAGAGTGACACAGTGGTATTTACTTCTTTACCTTCTTTACATGACATTTCCTAAATGTCATTCACACTGTTGACTCTTACTTGTTCTTTAAGGCCGCAGTGATCTTTTTAAAATGCAACATTCTGTCACACGACTCCTGTTTCAGGAGTCCCCACAGTACTGCCAGGAAAAAGGCGAGACTCCTTAGTTCAGCATCCAGGCCCTTCTGAGCTGCCTTTGCCTTCCCTGTCCCCCGTCTCCCTCCATTCATGCTCTCCCCAGGTATTCCAAATGACTTGCTGTTCCCCAGGCTGTCGTGTTGCTCCTTGTCTCTCTGCCCTCTTCATGCCTTTCCTCTCCCTGCCTTCCTCCAGGAAGCCTGCCCTGAACCCTCCTCTTCCATGCTCCCCTAGAAGACTGCGTGCCCCGTCATGGCTTGCGTCACCTATGGTTACCTACCGGAGGAGGGAATTTAGGGACCCTCCCTTCCCAGGTCTGGTATCATAGGTGCTTAAACAGAGGAGTGTCACCAGGATCCTAAAGGAGCCACACTTGACATTGACTCGGCAAATGGGAAAACAGGAAGAGAATCTTGGGATAGAGCCAACCCATCACCTTGGTCCACCTGGGCAGGAAGCAGGTGACAGATGGATGGGAGTGTTGGCCCAGGTGAGGAGTCTGGTGACATTTCTGGGAAGGCTTCCAAATATTCCAGTTGCCTCATCCTGTTGCACAGTCGGAGCTTCATTCCTCTGGTTAAGTCAGTGGTTCTCAACCCTGGTTGTACCAAAAAATCACTCCGAAGCTTAGCATGTCTATGCTCAGACCCCACCCCAGGCTGTTTAAATGAGGACCTCAGAAAGTAGAGAATAACATCAGTATTGTCTTTTGTTGTTGTTTTTGTAAAAGATTTATTTTTATTGCTTTTTGACAGAGAAACAGAGAGAAGGGGGAGGGCCCAGAGCAGTCTCCATAGTTGACAGCATTAGTTTTCCATATAGTTTCACTCCACAGGTGGGTACAGGGCTGCGCAGGGCAGGAACTAGGCTGGGAGCCTTCCACATAGACCCCAGCAAGAACTGAACTGGGGGCACACCCCAGTCCAGCACATGGGTCCACCTGGGCTGGAGCTGGGATTCGATCCTTGGTCCCCGGGGCTGCAAAGTGAGTGCTTAACGCACTGAGCCATCCCAGCTTTCTTAACATCATTATTATTTAGGGAGCTCCCCAGGTGACTCTAAGGTGTAGCCATGGATCCGAACTTTATCTTTAAATACTGGGTTTGTGGAAATGCAGCCACTCCTGGGACAATGTCCAGAAGACCCCCTTTGGCTTTGTGGGAGGACACAGCTGTGGGAGTGAGGCGTGATGGGGCACTGATAACACTCCAGGTCACCCTGATGATAGCTCTGTGAGCATTCATCTACCTGCACGTTCTCTCTGATCTTGGCGTTTGGGGCACATTGTGTGCCTGGTACAGAGCTGAGCCAGTGAGACAGGAAGGAGAGGTTGCCATCCTCCTATTTATGAATTTTATCTGGAGGCAGGACACTTTACATCACCTGGAAAAAGTGCCCAAGTAGGTAGAGCAGAGAGGGTTGGCGAACTACTTCCCCTGAACCAAATCCAGCCCTCAGCCTGTTTTATATGTTCTGAGCTAAGCATGGTTTTTTATAGTGGCCTGCAAACCTAAAGATTTACTCTGTGGCCCTTACAGAAAAAGTTTGCCCCACACTGATGTCAATAATCATAGGCCGGCAAGTTCAAGGCCGCCGTAGAGCTAAGAGGCCTACTCTAAGAACAGGCATGCCCTTTCCACACATCCTGACCTGTGCATTCTGGACATTTTATGCTCATATTGAGCAGGGAGAATGTGAGGTTGGTCCTCCCTGCCATAACCACAGGTGCCACACTGACTCTTGTTAGGTGGAGCTGGGCAGGGCCCCACAGTCAGCTTGGACCAGGCCTGAGAGAAATATGAGAGTGTTTGGCTAACTTGCTTAGGGAAATCCATCTTTGTGAACTGATTAGCTACTCCTGTCACCTCCCAGGTCATCTTCCCCACCCTTTTTATTTGAAGAGGTAGTTTTCCCTTGCAGGTACCTGAAGCTGAGAGCATGATGGTATGGGGATCCCCAGGGTCCCCCTAGATGGAGTTCCAGCCTTTAGTTTTCAGAAAGGAGGTCAGAAACAAGCCTCAGAGGACCTGCTTAGCTCCCAGGTGCCCTGAGTTGCAGACAAGGGCTTTCTTGTCGTGGAGGCTTGAATGCTATCTGCTCCTCTCTTGTTCTCCCTCCCATGGGGGTTCGTTTGAAGAAAGTAGAAGGCTGTCTGGGGAGTTTCAGGTATATTCTCCAACCCCAAAAGAAAGCCATACTGACATTTCCTGAGCCAATGCCTGTGTTGAGATTATGCTAAGGACTGTAAAGGCTACCAAACGCAGCTAAGGTGTAAAGCTTGCTTGATCTCTCTCCCTATTTTTCTCCTCTGTCCATGTTGTATGGAACATAATGGGAGGTACTCCCGTTACTGCTATCAATTGAACCCAATTTGAGTGTTAGTCCTTCCTCCAAAGATGGCTCCCCTCTGTCTTTCAATAGAGGCTTTTCTTCTCTAGCAGGCATTTGTAGAATGTTAGAGTTTAGCCTCTGCCTCTTAGTCAATTTTCTCTCTTACTCTAGCTTAGACTGCAGGCCCACTTACCATTCTTGGAACAGGCTAGCAGCTTCCATGCCTTTGGCAAGCCTGGAATGAACACCTTGCTGTTATTCTGGCCATGGATTCTCCAAGCCTCACAGATCTCAAAAGTCCTTTCTGTCCTTCTGCACCCAGCTCAGATGTTTTCTCTAAGAGCCTTCCCATGCACTCCCACCTCTAGTTGGGATGCTTGTTCTCCTTCCTGTGTTCCCATGGTGATAAAGAACACGTACAGAGTACTTAATACATACCAGAAATTGTTCTAAGCCCTTGGCTTATATTATAATAGCGAATTTAATCCTCACCACAATTCTAAGAGAGGGCTTCTGCAGGATTGCTAGCTCTGTTTTACAACTGAGGTACCTGAAGCTGAAGAGCAAGTAATTTTCCCAAGGTTTCATAGCTAGTAGGGATCAGAACTCACATTATTAGAATCCAGGAGGTAGAGTTCTACCAGGCCTTAACCACCCATCTGCCTTGTCTCTTAGGACACTAACTGGTCTTGACTCGACTGCCTTGTTTGGGTGTGTTTTGAATTGTAAGACATGGCTGTTTCTTTTTCACCTTGGGACCCTCAGAGACCTTAAAAGTCTTTTACAAGTAGTGGGTGCTCAGTAACTGTGTAATGAAACACACTGTGTCCATCTTCCTGTGTTTGTCCACTGGAAGAGATCCTCGCTTATAGGGATGTCTGATGCCAATAGCAGTGATGTTCAGGGTAAGTGACCTTCAGCTCACCTCACTGTTCAGGCTGAGCCAGCCACTGTGAGAACCTCTGGGAATAAAGTTCCTACCTGCCTCTCAGGTGCTGCCCAGCCTGGGCTGTGCTGGGTATTGTATATTGGAGTTTCAGGAAACCATGGGGATCAGCCTTAACAAATGCTGAGAGAGATTAGAAACACTGCCTTGATGTTACTCAGTGGGATATTTTCCATAGGGAGATTCTTGAAAGCAAAGGAATAAAGGTGAACTGTACCAGGTCTGCCTAGTGGGTGCATTCAGAGGTTACTCTTAGTGCTTCAGTTAAGGAATTCATTGTACCTTCTAGACCTCTGGGATGTTCTCTTTGCTGCTCCTGAGACAGTCTTGTGAGTTTAGGAGGGGTTGCTATTTCTTTCTTTCTATCTTTCTGATACAGTCTCAATTTTTATTAGTGCTGTTATTACTACTATTATTATTTGAGTTAAAAAAACTAGAAACAGTTGCAGACCATGCAGAACTACTTTGTATCACTACAACAACCACCACCAGCTGGTTATGTTTCCTTAAAGGCATTTCTTTCCCCTGTAAATCCATGCAAGTGATCAAATTGTATTTAAAAACCAGAAATGGGATTACTCTTAACATTTTTTTATGGTTTTCTTTTTTTCATATGATAATATTTTTGGCCATCTTATTAGGAAGGTGTCTGATCCTTCCAAGCTGGGTTTAAATTGCTTTTGTACAGTTAGTCATCAGTTCCAGAAACGTAGTCGTCAATGGTTGGGATGAAAGAACACTGGCAGTGCTCCCTAGCTTTTCCATTGGAGCACTTTAATGAAGAGTAAACACTTAACACGGGGGTCTGAGCGTAGCCTCAAGCGCCTGCCGCACTGCTAGGTATCTTTGGTGTCATATGTTTTATTTTACAGGTTCATTTTATTTTGATTCATTATCTGTCACCAGATAAAGCTGGTAGTTTAGGGAAATGCATTCTATTTGTCCTGTGGTTCTGTATATCCTAGGATAGACGTGGCTCAGTAGGAAGTGTGTTGAAGAATGTCTAAGTTTTGGGTGGACAGATGAAGAATGGGCTCGAGCAGGGGAAGGGGACATCTCACTTTTGGGTGAGTAGACCCATGGGGACCCCTCTAGACCTTGTCTCCTCTTTAGTTTTTTAGTTTGTTCTGAAAATTATTACCATGAGGGATAACTCCTCGATGGCAACCAACCTACAGAATGATATCATTTACCATGGTAATGCCCAACATCTGTTGACCAAATTATTATTTCCATGGAAAGCAGAGCCATGAAGCCAAGTGAGCCTATTATACTTTGAAGCTTGAAGAATGATAATAATATCTAGATAAGAATAAAAATAAAAGTGCCTAACATTGATTGAGCCTTATTATGTGCCAGACATCTACCTTTTATTCACATTTTGCCCTTAAGATTCAGAGAGCTGAAATAACTTGCCCACAGTCAGCACAGCTAGTGGGTGTTGGGATCTCTGTGTGTGTGCATCTCTGCAAGTGTGTGCATGTATATACACCTGTGTATATGTGCACACACATGTATATGGGATATTGTGCAGGAGAAAAGCACCTCCTTTTCTCTGCTGAATTATGCCATGGATTAGATTGAGTCTATCAGAGGAGATTATTGAGCATCACAGACTTGCATTGCTTGCCTGGTGTGAGTTTCACTTTGATGTTTGTACAAATGCCAACTGGTTTCCACCAGTTCAGGTGGCCTGGAGTCAGAAGGTTGCCTTTCTTTGGAAGGACTCAGATTTCTATCACGTTGTTACCTGTCAGCTAAGAGAGCTCCCTGTGGAATGATTGGTTTCTCTTTGGCCAACATGACTGGTGGTGAGTTTTGAAGGTTTGGTGCAAAACTTGCCCAAAGGAGAGTAAAGGAAAGAGATCTTGAAATCGATGTGGTTGAAAGAAATGGGGTTGTTTAATTCAGAGGAAAAAGGGTTCAGAGGACAGGCCGCCTATCTAGAGAGAGGGAAAGTAGGCAACCCAAAGGGCAACCCCAGGTCTATTGGGTGGGAATTCTGAGGGAACACGTCAGTTCATTATCAGGAAGTTAGAGGTGTCAGATAACAAAATGGGATGCCTCTGAGGGAGGTGATGGTGTATGTGGAAGTCCAAAAGTGTCCCAAATGTCCCAAATGGGCTCTCTCACCTGTGCCTGGAAAATGTTACCCTAAGACTGGGCACCATCTGCCAGTTACATTGTTAGGTGTGGGGCTTCCTTCAAGGTGAAACCAAGCAAAAATGAATCAAGCTTTGCCCAAATTAAAATTGGCAAAGTTTTATTCAAGGTTCTTAGGGTTTGCAAACTGGAAACACAACCAGGCAATACCCAGTGTTCTGAAGAAGAAAGAAAAGTTAAGAGTTCTTAAGATGAAAAGTACATTCTTGAGAAGCATCAGCCCTCATTCTTAGCCTTTGGCTTGGTCTGAGATGACAATCTTCCAGATGTCCAAGGGTCTGGATAATGGAGGTCAGGCTGTCTGTACATGGGAACCTTCTTAAGTCCTTCATGGTGTAATGAGAGGGTTGTCTATAGACTCTATACTATACATCTATAGCTATACCATCTATTTCTATATCTATGCCTGTAGCTATGCCTTAATGGATACATAGCAAGTGCTGCTCACCTCTAGGCCTGGGGTCCAAGGCAGGCTATTTTTCTCATTCACAAACACTTAATGGGCACCTACTGAATTCCAGGCATTGATGTACAACTGAAAAGTTCAAAAGTTTAAGTCCTCAGTCTAATTGAAGAAAAAAAATCCATGCCATGTGCTTCAGCCCCTCTGGTCTAAACCAGTTTTGCCAGCTTGACTCTACAGACTTCATTTTAATAAGTCAGCTTATCTCTACTGGCTTCCTTTTGTCTTCTTCACTTATTCCTCTATAGGCAGGTTGCACTTCATTGGTCTTTTACAATTTCACCCCATCCTGGTCTTCTTGGCTGCAGGCAGTTTTGCTCAGAGGCCACCCTGCAATTGGTATAGACCGGGGGTGGCGAACCTATGGCACACGTGCCCAAAGTGGCATGCGGAGCAATTATTTCGGCACGCAGAGCTGTGACTACCATTTAAAAAATTATTGTTTATGCTCTTATAGACATAAAAATAATCGATACCTCTATCTCACTCGATGGGTTAGCACGCGAGTCGAGCGAGTATACTCTTATTTCATAAACTTTGGCACTCAATCGCCAAAAGGTTCACCACCCCTGGTATAGACCCATGAGCCTGCAAACCAGCCTAGGGTTGTATTGGTTTGCTGGGGTTGTTGTAAAAAGTACTACAACCCAGTGACTTAAACAGCAGACATTTATTGTCTCACAGTTCTGGTGCTGGAGGCCCCAAACTAAGGTGTTGGTGAGGTTGGCTCCTTTGGAGGGCTGTGAGTGAAGGATCTGTTGTACCGTATTTTCCGGCGTATAAGACAACCGGGGGTATAAGACGACCCCCTAATTTTACAGTTAAAACATAGGTTTAGGCCTATATTCGCTGTATAAGACTACCCCCCACTTCCGAGGCTGTAGTCTTATACAGCGAATATAGGCCTAAACCTATGTTTTAACTGTAAAATTAGGGGGTCGTCTTATACGCCTGGTTGTCTTATACGCCGGAAAATACGGGTAGGTGTCTCTCTTTGACATGTTTGCTAGGTATTCTTCTAGTATGCATGTCTATCTCCAAATTTACCCTTTTTAGAGTCGCTTTGACCTCATTTTAACTTAATAACCTCTTTCAGGACCCTGTTTCCAAATAAAGTCATATTTGGGGGTACTAGGGGTTAAGGCTCTAACATACGAGTTTTGGGGGAACACAAACCAATCCATAACAGGGACAAGCAGCACTTCTGTAAGTTGAGCCCCCATGTGGGCTGGGAACTCAGGGTGCTGCTGGGGCTCTCTTTGAGCTTTTTTTTTTAATGGCAGGATTATTTCTCCCTGGGTAATGTCACAGCAGGAACAGGCTGTGACAGTAGGGTGAAATAAACATCATGTGGCTAAGTATATTCTCGTTGTTGTGCAAACATCACTACCATCTATCTCCAGAATTTTTTCATTTCCTCAACCTGAAGCTTCATTCCCATTAAATATAACTGCTTATTCCTCTGTCTCTTCATTCTGGAACTACCATTCTACTTTTTGTTTCTATGAATTTGACTACTCTAGGCACCTCCTGTGTGCGAATCATACAGTATTTGTCTTTGTATTATTGGCTTATTTTACTTAGCATAATTTCTTCACAATTCGTTCATATTGCAGCACGTGTCAGAATTTCCTTCTTTTTAAAGACTGTATAATAGCATTTCATTCTGTGTATATACATGCAACATTTTACTTATCCATTTATCCATCAATGGATAGTTCATTGCTTCTACCTTTTGGCTATTGTGAATAGTGATGCTATAAACATGGGTACATGGACTTAAAAGTTTGTGATTACACAAGTACATGTCTATTGTAAGAATTCAGTATACTATAATCAAGTATATTGACTATAGTATTAATATATTGTGGCACCCCAATACCACTATATGTATTTTGGCCTTTATCCCTCTAGCTATATTTTGGCCTATGCATGTGACATAAGATCATTCTATACATACTGTTATGGAACCTGAACCATTAAAAAAAATTGTTAGAACACTATGAAATCACTCAGCAGTTTTCTTGTTTTAAGCAGCAGGGTGGTGATGGGCCAGGCAAAGGCTGTTGTTACCTCAGAGTTCCCTGTGTGACTGGCATGATTGCCTCCACTGTTAAGCAGGGGAACCGGCTTTGAGAAGTACAAAGTCGCCCAGCTCTTTCTATCCCAAATGTGGATTTCTAACTGGCCTCTCCTCTCTGACTCTTCTAGGCAAATGTCTGCAGACTACGGCTGACTGTACCTTCTGAGAGTCCAGTGTGTGAGCAGAATGAAAAGGTGGAAAGGAAAGAGCACGTAAGCCACCTGAGAGGCAGCGCTCAGACAAGTCCCGCTCTCTGTACTCTTTTAATTTAACCCCTTTCCCTTCCCATCCTCTGTGCTGGCTATTCACACAGCCTGAATGTCAGCAACTGTACTGACAAAAGGCCCTCTTGACCTTGCCACCCCAGCTCCCATCGTCCCAGAAATCACACTGTCTGCCCGGCTAGCTCTGCTGGCCTTGTGTCCCTGCTCTTGTTTCTTGGTGAACACTGGCTCTGTGTTGCCTCCACGCTGTAGGAATGCTGGCTTCAGTGACAGGTGCTGTGGCAGGGGACGTGTTTTTCCTGAAAGAGCCCAGTCCAGTTGAGTCAAAGGGCCCATTGTGAGCTTCCGGCAGGCCTGCGCCTTTGTCAGAGGCTGGAGCCAGAGCCCAGCTCACAGCAGAGGCTGCCTGAGGGGAGAGACCCAGCCGGCCCCTCTGGTGTATGGTGAGGGCACTTGGCTGCAGATAGTAGGAGTTCGGACATTCTCATGCCAGCTGCTGTGCTAAGTGCTGGGCAGGAAGAGAATTCTGACCTTGTCCTTGCCCTAGAGAATCATATAGTTGTGTGAGACAGGTGTGTAAGTAAATGACGATGAAGTGATAGCTCAAGTGTTAGGATCCAGGAGTGTAAGAAGGGCTCTGAGACCAGGGGGAAGGGACTGACTGACTGCCTGGGGGTGGGGGAGGGGCTGGCATTGTAGCAGAGGCTTAATGGATACATAGCAGGTCCTCTGCTCACCTCTAGGTCTGGGGTCCTAGGCAGCCATTTTTCTCATTCAGAAATGCTTAATGGGTACCTACTGTATTCTAGGCTCTGTACTGCACATATAGTAGTAAACAAAGCATTGAACGAACAAACAAACAAAAAAATGCGTAATTCACGGAACTTATATTTTATTGGGAGGAAAATGGAACTTAAGAATGAAGCACATTTTAGAGTTTGGAAGGTAGTAAGGGCTGATGGAGACAAAGTAAGAGAAGGGGACAGAAGTGACGGGGTAGGTAGTACTTTTTCCAGTGCATGTATTTTATATAAGTATAAAATAAAACAAGAGGATATGATATGATATAGTATACATTTCATAAATTGAAACAGAAGACAATGACGTCTCAAAATAACAGTTGCTTTGGAATGAGCCAATTATATGGCCGTCGGTAAAGAAGGAAGCTTTCCGTTGGCTGGTAAGTAGTTAATGAAGTCCCAGACTTACCGCATGTCTTTGTCTCTCCTTCCCACCTTTCCCCATGTTCTCCGAAGGACAAGAGCTATCTGTGTGTGTGCAGATGATGAATGCCCGGAAAAGGAGGTAGGGGAGGAAGGAAAGTGGATTTATGACTAAGGCAAGGTGAGAGAATGTACACTTGCTTATCTGCTGCAAAAGAGAAGAATGAGCCCCACTATAGGGATCCAGAAAAATGACTGGGTCCAGGCTGCAACAGGGAGAGTGCGAGGTGAGCCTGGTACATCTGTGCTAGAAGCAAGGTAGCACCCAAAGGCCAATGCGGTCATCTCAAAGGACCCAGAAGCTGGTGTGACGGACTCTCACTGGCAAAAACGGAACAATCTGAGCATCAAATAGAATAGTGAGAGCAATAGGTTGTGACACATGAGTATATGAGTGTAGTAATAATCAGAGAGGGAGGGAGGGGGAGAGAGAGCGAGTGAGCTCGTCTTTATAGACGGTCTGGGTTGATAAATTGGAAAGATCTCTATTTTGTAACCTTTAGGTTGGGTCATCAGTGGATGCAAACACTAGGGAGTGATTATTGTGAAATTGCATATTCACATGGCCTCCAAGTAATACCTCACAGCTTGCTTACTGATTAAAGGTACAGTGGCACATTCTGGCATTTAATAGTTCAACCAAGTGATCCAGTTTAGCAACTAGTAGTGAGACGGAGGGCCTGATATTATGTGACTTCTGAGGTGATTAAGAAGTGCACAGTATTACCTATGTAATATTCTTGCCAAAATTGTTTAACTGAAGATAACAAGAAAATGCAAAGTGAAATGTGGGACTATCTGCAAAACAGTTGGACGTACTCAATACTTTCAATAATGTTATTTTTTCAAAAGATAAGAATCAGTTAGAGATAGAAGAGACTAAAGAGACTTAACATCAGATACAATGAGTGAGCCATCATTAGATCCTGAATCAAAATAAAATCTATAAAAGACACATTGGGATAATCATATAATTTTGAATATGAATCACATATTAGATGTCCTTCAGTAAACATTACTTTTCTTACGTGTGATAACAGTACTTTGGTAATGTAATTGAACCATTCTTTCAGCTTCTCTGTAGCTTTGAACATTCTCTAAAGAAACAGTTTGAGGTTAAAAGTTCATAACCAGAAAGCAGAGTGCAGGAATGACCACGCTTCAGCCACTGGCCCCTTGTTGATGACCAGGATTGATTGGGCTCCTGTGTTGCTGTGTGTGTGTGTAGGGGGAGGGAGGGAGATATACCTCCTTCTGCCCTCACTGATCCCCTCCCAATCTGTCCCTTTTAGAGCCGATGGATTTGTCAGAGAAGTGGATCTGGGCTGAGTCCAGGGACACATGGGCAGCTTAGCACGCGGGGACTTTGAAGAAGGGGCTCAAGCTGGAGTGAGAGACAGGGCAAAGGCCTTGGTGGCAGACCCTGTGTGCATAGTAGAGGAAGTGGGGAATTTGGTCTGTTGGAGCTGACCCTCACTGCTTGCCTGGGGAGATGTTTGTGAACGGTTTCTGGTGCTGACACTGGCCAGCAGATGCCGGAAGAATCAAGTATTCGCAAAGAAATAGGCACCTGTGTTCTAGGCCGAGTTGTGTGCGGCTTTGCCTGTTTGCTCAAACAAGGCTATTTAAACTTTTTAAAGCAATGGGACCCTCTTTTTATTTTCTTTTGATTATAGTATTAACCCGAACTCTTATGTATAATTGAGGTAAATGTGGTGCTAATGGGGGCCAAAGCCCTCATAGTCTCTCATCACCCTGCACCCCCAAACCCCTGCAGCCTGAGAGCACAGGGCAGGAACCACAGGTGTAGAGTATGCGCCATGATGCTTCTTACACTGAGTGGACAAGGTGTGCGGCCTGAGTGTCTGTGATGCATTGGTGACTCACTGCAGAAGAACTGGGGTAGAGAGGAGGGTGGGGCTGGCCATTTCCCCAGGACTAAAGTCCTTGGGCGGTGCCAGCACATGAAGGCACTGGGGGTAACTGTGACTGTTCTGGGTGATTTTGTCACCAGTCCTGACTGAGTTTCTGGTCTTGAGTCACAGGAGCCATAGTCGGGAACCAGCAAGGAGACCCAGGGAGTGCCACCTGTGATGTGCCTTCAGCGTGGCTGCCCCTCCCTGGGACATCATAGCCTACACAGTTGCAAGATGCCAGGGGCTTGGATGCAGCTGCTCTGGAGAGATGACCTCGGCTCCTTTGGAGGAGGTCTGTGGTGTGCAAAGACTGGGAATTAGAGCTGGTTCTGATGTAGAAGCAAGAAGATGTACATACCGCCATGCCTCACCGCCTCTCCTGGCATGACCATACCTCAGATAACGCATCCTTACACAGCTTGGAGCCTCTTCTCTGAGAACACGTGCCCCACATGTCAGCCTGCCCTCCTGAGCCCCATCCTATGGGTGGCTGGGCTGGTTTTCAGTGTTTTTGAGATGGTGGTAGTTTCACATATAGAATACAGATATTTTATTGTGTACTACCTTTATTTTACTATTTAGAAATACGAAATCTGGATCATTTATGTAAACAGATATACCCAGAAAGGTCTAATGTGCATTAACATTTTGAGTGGAACATAGGTACCCCCATTTAGACTATGTTCTGATGCTACCAGCACAGGGAACTAAAAACATCTCCCATTTCCATTTCCCATTACCAGAGTGGATAGGTGACTTGTCTTAGATTTGTTTGTCGTATGTGTTTCCACAGAGCCGTTTGTGTCTCATCTGCTTTCAGGGGATGCTGCTGGAGCCATCTGGGAAATGGGGCAGGGACATTCAGAGGCATGTAGTATGTGAGGGTTTGAGAGGGAGAGATAAGAGGGAGTGTGGGAGGCAGGTGCCGGTCCCCAATTCCCTGTAATTCATTGGGATCTGATTCCCCTTTCCCGTCACTGTTTTCTCCTTATATCCACAGAGCCAACCCCTCTCTCTTAAGAGTCTGAAACTTTCTTCCCAAGGATAATTTGTTTGTGTTATACTAATAACCTACCTGAGAGATTCAGTCCTGGGCCTTGGCCTTCTCTCAGATGAAATGGCAAATGAAGACAAAAGTTACAAAGAGAAGATGATGATATTGCTCCTTTTAAGCAAAATAACTATATTTTGTTCTAACAAAAAAATGGCAGAATTTCGGTATTTTGATTTGGATCCAGTATGGCCCCACTGAAAACTTTGCAGGACTCAAATCCTTTTGGCCAGTTCCTCTATCTATCTAAAACCAACTCAGTATTCTCTCAGTATTTTTTCCTGGTTGTTCTACCCTCACCAAACAGGTTCACTTATCTTTCAAACCCATGACATCTACTTCCTCCTCAGAACCCTTCCTAAGGCCTTGCCCCAGGGCTGGAGTCGCTTCCTCTCCAGCTTTCAGTTTATCCAGGTCTTCCCTGTCCTTCGAAGCCAGCTGACCCCAAGACCTTCCCTGACTGCCCCTAACTTTGGTTATTATTTCCTCGTTTGAGCTACAAGCTAACCAGGCTGTACCGCTCATGTGGTACTTCTAAGAACTCTCATATGTATGTATTCATATTTCTCCAAAATTTGTGTATAACATATACCTATGTGTATACGTATACACACATACAGAAATGAGGAGGTATCTTTTTATTTTGTCTCCCTAGACCCTAGCTCCCTGTTTACACATAGTAGGTGCTTAATGATTATTGATTGCGATGATTCGGTCTTATATTAGTTTGGTAGGGCTGCCATAACAAAGTACCACAAACTGGGTGGCTTCAACACTGGGAATTTTTTGGCTCACGGTTCTGGAGGCCAGAAGTCATCAAGGTGTGGGTCAGCAGGGCCATGCTTTCTCTGAAGGCTCTAGGGAAGAAGCCTTTCTTGCCTCTTCTAGCTTCTGGTGGCTCTTAGCAATCCTTGGCTTGTGGCCACATCACTCCAGCTTCACACAGTGTTTCTCCTGTGTGTGTGTGTGTGTGTGTGTGTGTGTGTGTGTGTGTGTGTGTCTGTCTCTGTATCCAATCCCCTCCTCTTTTTTTATAAGGACACCTTTTTTATAAGTCATATTAAGATTAGGACTCACTCTAATGACCTCACTTTAACTTGACCCTAGCTCCAAATAAGGCCAAATTCTGAGGTATTGGGGATTAGGATGCCAATATATCTTTATTTGTGGGACACAATTCAACCTATAAGTTTCTTTGTAGAATTGTATCACCTTAAATTATTTTAACAACTGAAGTGAATTAGCCTTGGATTTTCTTCTATTAAAAATCTTTAATAATATGGGAGAGGAAATACTGATAAGTTTGTGGGCACAAATTTCATGTTGGGAAGTTGATAAATGTAGAATATAATGTTTATAAAATTGTTGAACGTTAAAATTAAATTGGTACTAGATAATTTTGTAATTAAACCTCTGTCATTTTTGAAGAACTTCTTGAATATACTTGTATATATCCATATTTCTGTCCAAATCTATATGCAATGTATTCTTAAGCACGTGTGCGTGTGTGCGCGTGCACACACACACACACAAACACAGAGAAAAAAAAGAGACAGACACCATGCAGCTTTTATAGATTTATCATATTGAAGTCTCACTGCATAAGGTAGTTGAGTTTTAGTGACTATGACCCGAGCTCTACTGATCGAGTCTGTGTGATGGTGAAGTCTTTTACAAATTGACAAAGTAGTTTGAAGCAGATAATATTTGCACTAGCCATTAATGCCCCACCATTGCAGGTGTTCTTCAATGACCTGTGTTTTTAAAGAAACTATTTCTCTCTAGACCTTTGAGAAGTCTGCTTGAGAGAGAGCAGATCTATGTGTATGCAAAGGGTGTCCCAAAATTCATGCAAGAAGTAATCTTGATAGAAAACACAGGTTTATAATTAAAAATTGCCAATGTTCATTGCTCAACAATGAAAATGCGTTGTTCTTTCATGTAGCACTCCATTTTAATAACCCTGAACTGTCAGCTGTCACGCTGTCTTTTTTTTTCGTTGGCAACACTTTACCGCACAAATGACGCAAAATTCAAATCTTGCGTGAATTTTGGGACACCCTTTATGAAAAAATCAGAAGCTTGCATAGCTCAGTAAAATGTTGAAAAGGAGGAAGCCCTGGCCCTTCAGTTTTATAGCCCCCACTTCCCTTCAAAGCCCAGGATGAATAAGCTTGCTGAGTTCCCGTCTTGGTGTGACTATTTATACAACACCACGGCTGTTGCCAGGCGAGGGAGTGTGCGCCCATGATTCAGATGGGGTTGGGCTGCCCTGGGTGACAGCACGCAGCATTCTAAGTGCCTCTCAGAGAGAGCAGCCCCAGGAGGAGGACGGGATGAGGCCTGGTGGCCAGTGCTGGCTCCTTCCTTCATCACCTGCCTTAGTGGCTGGGCCAGTCAAGGCATCTCTAGGGGTCTCAGTTTCCTCTTCCAGCAAATAGGAATTTTTAGGCTAGAGCCAGCATGTGTCCAAACTTCTTTAGCTGTAGAACTCTTTATTCAAGTCAATATATTACCAGCGAGAATGAGTGACTTGTCTTAGATTTGTTTGTTATATGTATTTAACACAGAGCCATTGGGGGTCTCATCTGTAGAAGTGTTACCAGTAAAAGTGAAAATGCAGTGGTTGTGGTTTCAAATAGTTCAGGGCTGTGTGTGCTGCCCAGCCGTGGCCCCTACCCCACAACTCTCAGCCCCACAACTTTAACAAACACTAAGGAGGGGGTGATTTACCAACCCTCTGGAATACGGAACTCTTTTATATTTTTCTAATCTTCTGCAACTCTGTGATTCTCTTCTGATGAAGAGGGACCAAGGCCAGTTGAAGGGTGAGCATTTCATTGCCAGAGCAAATTTTATGACTGCAATGGGAATAGCAGAAAGATCCAAGAAGAATGAGGTGGACAGATAGACAGAAGCATCCAGACAAATGTGTAAACTTTAGGAGAAACCCAGATACTCAGAAATGTGAAGACACTACCACTAATAATGGAATCCATCAGTGTCTAGTAGTCTGCCTAGCAACATTTAGGTGTCTTATGTATATTACTCTGTGTATTTCTTAGAACAACCTTCTGAAACTGGTTACTTTTGAGGACTCTGAAACTCAGTGAAGCAAATAACTTGCACAGGGCCATGCAGGTAGCACATAGTAGATTTGCAATTCCAACTCAGGTCCTTGACTGGGCCATGTTGCCATGGGAATGTCAATGTGCACACTTCCTCCTATCAGGCAAAGTCTTTGTAGGTATTTACATTTCATCAGTCAAGGTTGTCTAAGGTGTGTACTGTACCACTGGGTTCCAGAAAAGAAGTTCCTGACCCCCCTCCCCTCACACCCCGATATTCTCCCCCCCCCCCCCCCGGCCTTATTAGGCCTAAGCAGCTGTTTTCTGCTCAGAAGCTGTAAAATAGTATCTTTAAGAAGTTACTGTCTGTCAGGAGACTGTCATCAGAACTACATACAGTACCTTCGGGATTTCTGCATGGCTAGAAGTTTTTCTTTTCTTCCTCATCTTTAAGCGTTCAAACTGGCTTTTTCCCTCCAAGTATGAGTTTATTTATGAAGAAGGTCTCTAGTCAGTCTGTGAGAGTGTCCGACATAACCAATCTCTTGACAAGTCAAAGTTTTCCTTTCTCTGCAGGAATCAGGGGCTGCCCATCCTCACCCTATTTCTCTAACAGGCTGTGGAAAGGCCCCTCTGGCTCAGCTGTAATACTCACTTTTGTCATGAGAAGGCAAAACAATGTCAAGTGTGGGTAATGACCAGTAATTCATGAAGATTGACACCCAGGTCAAGCAGGTCAGGGCTCATTCCTGAGAGTGATGTCCTCTGCCTGCAAGGTGGGTAGGATGCCCAGTGGCTCAGCACTCGCCTGCCCAGGGGTCAGCTGCTGCCCTCTGGCTGGAAGGCGAGGTCCAGAGCAAACAGTTTTGGAAATAACTCTGCTTCTAGTTTGCAAGTCATTCAATTCATGTTATGGTCCATCTAAGTCATGTGGGCAGCCTGGACATGTGACCAGCTACCCCTCCTGGCCTCTGGGACTGGGGGCTGGCTGTGGAAGGCTACTGCTGCCAGTGGATTCATGTTAAACTGTGTTTCTTTATTCCCCGAGAACCCTTCTTGACTAAGTGACTGTTCTTCTTGTGCACCAATCAGTGTCCGGGATGATCAAACACTGCAAATGTTCTGGCATAGACCCAATTCCAAATACTCCACTTTATTCCTTCCTTTGATAGGTCTGTTTATGGTGAGTATCAGGGATAGAGCAGTGAATATGTCAGATACAGTCTCTGCTTCTACAGAGCTTCTCTCATTGCTAAAAATCACATATTCTAATTTAGATTTTGGAAAATATTAGTCACCCATCCCTGACCTCACTGAAGCCTTTATAGCAGGAATTTAGCTGTTACTTTTCTATAGATTCTCCTTTCTAAGACACTGGCCACTAAATAGATCTTTAGGAAAAACAGTCATAGCACGAGCCTGTAAGTAAATTTTAAGCGGGGTGTACATCCCAGGGAACAGTAATGGAAGTATTCTTTTTGTTTTACTCATTATGCCCCCATTGTTAATTCTCCTGCATTTCATGTAGGGATTCTGGCATGGCCTTCCCATTGGTTGTTTCCTTTTCCAGTTTTGGCAATAAGTTTCTTTTTGTTCCTTACATTTATTAGGGTTTTTCTTTTCAGGGTGATTTTGCCTTGTATTGGTTCATGCCCAGAGGCTCTTAGTAGGCCTAATGTTCATTTTTTTTCAAAATTTGACTTCTTAAAAAATACAAAGCAGCATTATAAAGATGTTTTCAAATGCTTAATTATGGAGAAAACAGACATCTACAAAAGGAGATTGAAGTGTGTAATCATTGACCCTTCACCTACGCCCAGCAACCCTTAACCCATGGTCAGTCCTGCCTTGTCTACACCCCACTGACTTCCTCCACCCTGTATCTAGATGTCATAAATATTTAAGTACATTTGTTGCTGTAAAAGATAAAGACTATCTCCTCATATAATCACAGTGCTATTACCATGCCTAAAAAGTTAATATTTATCTTATAGGGAGATATTTTAAAGGATATGAGAGGGGAAAAATTCAGTCACACAGTGACAAAAGTAGCTACTCTTGTCACGTTTTCCTGTTTTTTTCAGTTTTTGATCAAAAGCACACCGACATTTTGTAGAACTGAGAGTAGTCTTGGCTCCTTCACAGCTTTTCTGGTATCAGCTTTATGACTGGGAAAAACATCAGCTCCTGGCTCCTTCTGAGAGGAACTTTCCAAAGGATGTCCCTTCAGCTGGACCCTATTGACATATTCTGGGTAATTTGCCAGAACCACGTCCAACTTCTAAAGTTCCCTATTCATTCAGCAAATAGTTATTGAGAAACTCATTGCATGTCAATCACTGTGAGATCCCAGGGATTATGGTGGAAAAGAAGACAAACAAGGCCCTAGATTTTTTGAGCTTCTAGTTGACAAAGGAACAGGCCTTACCTATATAATACTTAGTCACTCTGATTATGGTTGTGGTGAGTGTGTGGAGGCCTAACCAGGCTGAAGAGTTAGCGAAGATACCCTTGAGAGAGTGACCTTTCAGCCCAGCAGAGACTCTGCACCCAGAGGGAATGGCCTACGGTATGTCAATGTCCCGAGGGAAGAGCGAGGTTGGCCCATAAAGGAACAGAAAGAAGGTGATGAGGCTGGAATGGGTGGAGGCTAAGGGGGAGGGGATCACAGGAGGCTAGAGTGTCCCCATCCTGGGCCCACCCCTTCTCAATGGCCTAGGATCCTGAGGTCTGGGCTGCCACATGGAGATGTGAGTTGCAGTTCCTCTCCTGACTGAGCTATTTTTGAAGGCCCGGTAGTCAAGAAAAGAGCTTACTTTTGGCAAGATGCTGACAGGTCCTTGAACACTGCCACCTTGGGAGAACTACTAATATGTAACACAATAGGGTTATTGTGAGGGTGAAAGAAAATATTGTATAATAAAAGTGGCTAGACAACAAATATTTGCCCCCTTCTCTCTCTTCACAAATGTCCCTTCTCTTTCCCTGTCACAGCCCAGTAGCTCCTCATGCTGCCCCAAGAATCCTCTCCTTAGGCTGGCGGCCCTGCTCCCGAGCTGAGCCCTGTGAGGGGCCCTGGCCTGGGGGTCTTCATTTAGACCTTGACTTTGTCATAATTTTTTAGTGTTAGTTCTTTGAAAATTGAAATAAAATTATTAGTTCAAAAATCATGCCTTTTCATTTGGGTCAAGGTACAAAGAAGTATAAAGGAAAAGATGAAATTCCATTTTGCTGAGGAAACTGACATTAAAGATTTGGATTCCCTTCTTCTCAAGGTCATATATACACAAACACACATTTAAAAAAATGGGGAATATGGAAATTGCTGTTTTTCACTTAATGGATCTCGATATCTTTCTATGTGTATCACTTTGAGATCCACGACCTCCAGAGCAGTGTTTCACAGACCTGGTTCTGGGCGTTGTTTGTATTTTTCTCCACGGCTGGTAGTCCTCCTTCCCCCTGCGTGGGCAGGAAGGCAGAGTCCCCTGTAGCCGGCCACCTGAGGGTTTTCCTACAAGCCAGTCCACCTGCGGAAAGCCTTTGCTCTGCAGAAGTGCACTTCACCGAAGCCGTATGTCGCCACCGCTTGTTTTGCAGGAACTGGGTGGAGCCTGTGGCTGAAAGAATCTGCTCTTGTTTCCTGGTACAGGGGGAGTTTCATTAGAGCTTTTCCTCTTCCTAATGATACGTCTAGTAAACCTGGGCTATCTACTCCTGGCTGTGACTGCACTGAGAGCTATTAACGGCCCATCCGCCCCAACTTATGTACAAATTTAAAGAGTTCCACACTTGCTTGTGGGACGCATGTGTGAGGGACTCACATGGAAGCATTTTCCAGAATCAACTGTAGAATGTCACAGGCCCTCATATCCCATTTCTCCCCAAGTATGTGCAGAAGGGTGGGGAACCATGAATGTTTTATTTTCTTTCTTAAAAATACTCACATTGGAAATATATAATATGAAAGGGTATAAAGAAAAAAAATTGAAAGCTATTCTGATCTCTAGTACCCCTGCCTTACCCTGCTATACCCTCCTTAAAGGTCATTATGATCATCATTTGTCAAGTATCTTTCTAGACTTTCCTTGGCTCTTACAGACTTCGAGTGAATAGGATCATAAAGTCTTCATTATTCTTCCATAATGAATGATTTTTAAAATACACATTATAATTTTGTATGTTGGAAACAGTTTGCAAGTGGTTGAGAAGAATTTATGCAAAGGTGCTTTAAAAATTAATGGGAAAGCCAGCATGACCATTATAGAATTCAGGCTTCTGTGCTATGATTGTTAAGGTACCAGGGTCAGCCCCAGAGAACATTGGGCACAGGCCAGTTTGTCTATGAAGTATTAGTCCCTGGTCTTGATTTTTGCCTTGCCCCTTCCTTTCATGTCATGGAGGCCCTTATTCTGTCCCCATACAGCTAACAAAGCCTGCAGCGTGAGGAGGTCTATGAGGGCTGCCCAAAAAGTATCCAGCCATGTACCTGTTCTTTTAAAGATTTATTTTTATTGTTTTTGATAGAGAGAGAGAGAGACAGAGACAGAGAGAAGGGGGAGAGCCCAGAACAGTCTCTGTAGTTGCACATCATTGGTTTTTCCACATAGTTTCATTCCACAGGTGGGTGTGGGGCTGCACAGAGCAGGAACTGGGCCGAGGTCTCACCCCAGTGAGAACTGAACTGGGGGCACTCCCCAGTTCAGCACATGGGTCCACACGGGCCTGGACTGGGATTCGATCCTTGGTCCCCGGGCTGCAAAGTGAGTGCTTAACCCACTGAGCCATCCCGGCTTCCCCACCTGTTCTTGTTATATTAACAATGGCTGGATTTTCCCCCAGACAGCCTGCATACTTACTGTCAGACAGAACTGAGCTTGAATCTAGATATGTGACTATAAGCAACTTACTTAACTTGTCAGAACTTTAGTTTTTTCAGCTATAAAGTGAAGAGGAAAATTACTATTATCACAGAGTGGCTGGGAGGACTAAACAAGCTAAGGAATATTTCTAGTTATAGTATATGTTCAACAAGTCTTAATTTCCCTTACTCCTACTTCTTGAGCCTTTATTCCAGAAAGGTATATGAGGGCTTGGACATTACTTATTTCAAAGGATGTTTGGATTTCAACACTGATCAAAGCTTTAACTGAAGGAATTAAGGAGTAGGAAGATTATTTTGGAATGAAGTCACCCCCATCTGTCTGTTTTTTCAGAAATATTTCATGAATGGTAACAACAGGAGGTGGGATACTCATCCCACCTCCTTTTGTCAGAGCTGGCCCCAGGGTCAATCAGTCCTAACCTCAAAGGACAATTTGACTACTGGATTGCAACCAACATTTCCTCCCTGAGAACTGTACACTCCCCCGCCCCCACCCCCACCCAGCCCGCTGTCTCGGGCATTTTAGGCCACATATTTAGTGATGAGGTAGAAGGCATACAGAAGAGCTGGTTATAAGGGGGAAAACAGCTTTACCATGAATGTCAGAGTCCAGACACTCTTGTTATTGGGGACAACACAAGTCCATCTGGCACCTTCGTGAGAATTAGAAAAAGGCACCCCCTCTGGGAAGATGGGGCCCTGCAGATGCACTGCTAGGTGGGTGCACAGGGTCTTGGTAGAAATTGCAGCAAGGTGTTCTTCCTTCAGGACAAAGGCAGGCTCTGGCCCTTCCAGGTGTGGCATGGTGAGCAGAGACCCGGCTGCCTGTCTGATGGCTTCTCTCCCTGCTTCCAGGCACCCCAGTGCTGGGCACAACCTGCATGACTGTGTACAGTGGGCCAGCTATTCCTTTTCCACGAGGCCTAAAGAATCGTTATTCTTTGATTTTTCCTACCTTCTTTTAGCATCCTGACCCAAGCAATGGAGAACCAGCCAGGAAACTTCCTCAGGGTGTCGTTTATGGCGTGGTGCGGAGATCAGATCAAAATCAGCAGAAAGAAATGGTGGTGTATGGGTGGACTACCAGTCAGCTGAAAGAAGAGATGAACTACATCAAAGACGTGAGTCATTTAAGGTTGTTTTTTTCTGATTCATCCTCTTTCTGTAGCATGTAAGAGGGTAGAATTGGAAGCATTGAAGTGACTGTAAGAAGGCATTTTGAAAGAATTCTTAGTGTGATCATTTTGGATGGAAATGTTTTTGCAGGTCTTTATGATAATGTCAAGAGTATAGATGTAATTCTGCAGTGAGATATAGAGGGAACTTCTGGATGTTACTAAGTAGGGCTACTCAGGAAACCAATGACTTTCTTCTTCCATGTGTGATATGATGGCTCTTAAGTGGTTTTGCTTATTATATTAGACACTCCTAATGCTTGCGTTTGGACAACTGTATACATTTGGGTGCTTTTGGCTGGATATAACAGAAAAGCCAACTGAAAAAGAAAATTTGTCTCATGTGAGGATAAGTCTGGAGGAAGGTGGGCTCTGGTCACGGCACATCAGGCTCTGGTCTATTTCTCTGAGTTTCCCTGTTTCTTTCCTCCTTCAGACTCAAGTTCATAGAATCATCTGAAAAAAGAATGACAGTTTTTGGAGGAAGAAAAGAGACCACTCATTGCTGGTTACTTTTTAAAGGACCTCCATTAGGCTTCTCCTATGTCTCATTGATTAGGACTGGGTCTCATGCCCATTCCCAAATCCATCACTGGTGAGGATGCTGGGGTGATTGTGGCTGGCTCAGACCAATCACTTGGGTGGAACCATAAGCTGAGAAGTCAACCACAGTAGACATTATTCAACCCAGGGCAATCAATGTTGTGTCTTTGTATTTAATACTATATTTCTTATCTTTTTAACTTATGTTCCTTTGAGAAAATTTGGAAAATACAAAAATGTATAGAGCAGAAAACAAAATCACCCATGAGTCTACTGTTCAACCAGAGCAGTTGTTCGTATATTAGAGCATTTCCTTCTAAAAAAATTTTTGCTTCTATCATCTATCTATCTATCTATCTATCTATCTATCTATCTATCTATCTATCATCTATCCATCAATCATCTATCTACCTCTACCTATTCTCTATCTATCTATCTATCTATCTATCTATCTATCTATC